>PVJH01021716.1:0-38031 GCA_004026705.1 Nesogale talazaci
CCATCCTACTGTCTGAAGGGTCCCAGGACCACCTGAGGGTTGGACATTCAGTAATCTGTCTCCAGGGCAGTCAGGCCGGCTTCCTGGGGGGGCATCCCCCTGCTTAGTGAGAAGATCAAGGCCGGCCAGCCAGCTCCTTGGAGGCAGTGATGGTGAGACTTCCTCTTGGGGATGCTGGGCACGCCATCAGGAGAAGGTCCTCGTGCTGGGAAAGCAGAGGGGATGTGCACAAGAGGAAACCCTGACAGGATGGAGGGACCCCATGGCCGCGACCACAGGCTCAAAGGGAAACACCGGTGTGAGGAGGTGCGGACTGGGCAGTGTTTCCTCCTGATGTGCACAGGATTGCAGCAAGTCAGAGCCTGGGGGTCCTCTAACAACAACAGCGAGAAGACAGAGAAACACGACCGGGAAGGCTCCAGATGCCCATGGCTGGTGAGGGCTGCGGTGCTTTGGAGGTCACCATCAGCACTGGGGCATAGCCGGGGCTGAAAAACCTGGGGCCCTGGCCTGCCAAACTGAGGCCTGCCCTCCACACGCCAGGCTGACCAGGCCAGAGAGAAGCCATGAACACACACTCCAATTGGCCAGAACAGTTCATCAGGCAGTCCACCCCCTCGACTGTATGCTTTGGTGGTGGAACTGCCTCTTGAACTTATTACCTTGCTGGCAACA
Organism: Nesogale talazaci; assembly: GCA_004026705.1. NCBI lineage: Eukaryota > Metazoa > Chordata > Mammalia > Afrosoricida > Tenrecidae > Nesogale > Nesogale talazaci. Next base: position 676 of record PVJH01021716.1, read on the forward strand.
CCAGCCAGTGTCCACTCTGGGGAAATGAACCGGCAGCCAGGTTGCCTGGGGGAGAAACAGGTCAGGCTTGGACGAGGGGAACGGCATCCATGGGCTGCGGGCAGACATTGCCAGGACTGCCTCTCCCCGAGCACCTGGACCCACGGGACCTGGGCTGTTTCCAGCAGCTCCAGGTTGCAAACCCTGGTTCTGCTCACCTGGGCTTTGATGCTCCAAGGTTCCCAGGGGTTAGCTTTGGCTTAGAGCCTGCACGGCACTCTGGTTGCTATGGGGACAGCAGCCTTCGATCCACGAAGGCCTCCACAGCCAAAGAAGGTACCAACCTCAGTGGCGCTGACTGGGCTCTGGGCTGACCACCAGTCTCCCCACGCCAGAGGTGACAGGGCCAGTGAGTGCACAGGAGAGCCTCTGCTCGTGGTGCCGGCACAACACTGAGCTGCTGGAGCCACCAGCAGGAGCTCAACTGGCAGCTGTCTCAGGCTAAAAGGAGGGCAGGGGCATCAGGACCTGAGTTCAAAGCTAGGACCTGGGCTTAGGTCTGACTGACACCAATCACCTGGGGGACCCAAGGAAACTCCAGCAGATCCCCGTTCCCCCTCCATTCCCCCAGCTGCAAAATGTGATGAACCACATCTGCCCCACTAACCGACACCCACAGCACAGGGAGTCACAGCATCAAAACCACAGCGGAGGGCCCGTCAACAGCCTGGTGGTGCTGGGGGTTGGGCTACTAACCACAAGGTTGGCAGCTCAACCACAACAGTTGGCAGTGGCCCCAGGGGAGAAAGATGACGTCATTTTGAACCGACAGTCTTGCAAACTCTACAGAGGGCCGCTCTGAATGGGAAGCACTGGATGGGAATGGGTTGGTGGTGGGCGGTGACTTGGTTTACCTGCTTGAAGTCAAGGTATGCTTCCTCAAATCCACCTTACCCAGCCCACCCTCCACTCCCACATACCCACTGAGTCAGAGAGAAAGAGAGAGAGAGAGAGAGAGAGAGAGAGAGAGAGAGAGAGAGAGAGAGAGAGAGAGAGCCGGCCTTGATGGTTAGTTTTCCCAGGTGGTGCACTCATTTTCCCCATTCAAGTTCTCTGCTTGCCCAAGATGTAAGCTCTTCCAGGCCAAGAGCTTGACTAAGAGATGGGGTGGGTCTGTTCCTCTGGGGGCTGGGGATGATTAGGGTGCCATCCAAGTCCTGGCAACTAAACGTTCTTACTGTCTAGTGGGCACCCAGTCTCCTGGGAGGTTGTTTAAAAGGCAGATCCAGGCTGCTGGCAGGCATTTGGAATCAGTCAGGCCTGGGAATCTCTGCTCCTAAGCATCCCAGATGCTCTAGATGCAGGTGGTCTGTGGACCAGGCTGAGCAAGCGTGATGCAGTAGACTGTGCCTCAGCCTGAGCCGCAGACATCAGACCAATGACCCACCTCAGGAAGCCTGAAATGCCACCCCCGCCAGATGACATTGAAAGCCTGGCCTGGTGTCTAGAAAACAGCCAGGACCTTCCCAGCCATTTAAGCCCAGTCCTGACGCCACCACGGACAGAGACTATAGACTCAGGTTCCAGAGGATTGGAGCCTCAGGTTAAAACCCCAAGACGCCGGGCACTATAACCTTCTTGTTGTGTGTCTTCTAGAGAGGCTACCAGGAGTCCATTCCTCAGACAGCAGTATAACCTGTCTCTTGGTCCAGACTGGATGGCAAAGAGGAGGAAACTAGAGTATGTCTGCAATTCCTTCTAGACCTAGTGCATGCTAGGTGACAGGAACCCTGACCAAGGCATAGATGCTTTCCCCCTCCCCTCTAGTACAGCCAGAACCCGGCACATGTCAAGATTGGGAAAGTAGGTGCAGGTCCCCCTGTTCAGGCACGTATCCGCTTGAGAAACAGTACAGACCTTTGTTCCAAATGTGCCAGAGACCACCGATGTTTAATTATGGCCAATGTGACCTTTCACAATATATAGAGAGAGTGAGAGGCACGGGCTCAGGACAAGGAGAAAGGGGAAGATGCCAGGCATACAAGGTATTGGCCTCCATAGCTAAATCATGCCCATGTACTGCCTCCTGGGTTCTGAAGCCCCCTGCACAGGTACAAAGTCCCATGTGTGTCGGTAGGTAAGCCACTTCGCAAAGGATTGTCACGGCCTCCCCAGAGGCCATGTCAACACTGTCAACAAAGTGGCCCCCTGCAGCACTCCGTCCTGTGGGAAAACCCAAGAAGGGAGTGGTAAGCTGGTCAGTCTGCAGCAGCTGCTAACTAGACAAACTAGACCGGCCCAGCAGTCAAGGATTGCTCTTCCAGGTCTGGAGCCCTGGTTGTGCATGCAGTTCCAGGGCAGAGTGCATCAATCCACCAATCAAGAGTAAAGCAGTGAAAATCATCGGAACCAGCTCCTTCAGACTCAGATCAAACAGAGCAAGCTAAGGACACCTGAGAACCATTCGATGGCCTCCAGATGGTGTTGTGCCGACACCCTGCGACAGATAAGTGCTCTGCATAAAGTCTGACATCACACCCAAAGCTGTCTAAGTGAGCAAATGCTATGACACAAGGCCCGTGTTTAAAGTAAGCTGGTAGGCGATGCCTGTCAGTTCAGTGTTAATACCTCCTGAGATCTCCTTTGGAATCTCCCAGCAGGAGACTAATCCACACTACCATGGACTTTTGTTCTAGCCTTCCCTCAAGTGTTCACCTGTTTCACTTCTTTCTGAAGTCATCAGATTGCTAATGACACTGCGCCATGTTAATCCCCAGGGTCACCAGTGCCTGGATCACCCCCACCTCAACCACCGGGCCCCTAAGGGGTCAAGAAAGCAGGAAGGTGTGAACCCAAAGCTCCATGTCATGTCCACTAACAGCAGGAAGTAGCCAGAAAACCATCTTCGCTGAACATCCCCAAAGACTCCGTTGCTGGGGAACGTTAGGTCAACAGAATTGGGACTAAGACGGGGTTGTCTCCCCCGATGCCTGCACAGGGTCACAACAAAGGGGTTGGAAGAAAATCGGGCACCCATTAGACACCTATGGAAAGATCCAAACTGAGCACACTCAGACACAAGCCCCCTAAGACCAGGTCCACCTGTGTGCACAGACTTAGGTCTATTCATATGACATCACACAGGTGTGCTTAAATTCAGCCAATGAGGTTAGCCAATACCTTCAACCACGCCTCCCCAGCCTAAAGAGGTCAGAGCCTGCCCCAGGAAGGCCAAATGACTTTCACTCCTCTTTGAACTCCTCTCTTGCCAATCACGGGGACACACACCACTGCCTGCCGGGGCCTGGGAACTGAGCTCCCTCTCCGGCCTCTCTCCAGGTGCTCTTGTGGAATTTCCTGTTCTTGGCCCCATGGGTGTACTGTGGATGCCTGAAACTTCCCTCGTCCTCATAAAAGTCACTTGGATTATAAACGTGCTTCTGCTGTGTGAATTCTTTCAACGTTAAGAAGCAAGAACCAAGTATGTATCGCTGCCAACACTGAGAGAGGCGCCTGTCCTCACGGCTTCCCTGGGCTCCCTTCCCATTTGCTCAGCCCACGCAGCCTGGCTGCTGGCCCTGCCCCCACGGAGACGGGCTGGTAAAGGTCCCCAGGGAGCTCTCCATGGCCAAGCCTGGTGGACACAGACGGCCCTCCTGCATGCCCTCCTCCCGGGGACCCACCTCCTTCCTCCCTCAATTCTTTGCCCACGCGTCCAGTCCTTATATCTGCTCCCCTCCACGCCTGGGCCTCGCAGGACCTCAGGCTCCAGACATGCTCCTTCTTCAGGAGTCAGCTCCTCGGACCAGACACAGCCTGACCCGCTCGCCTCTTTCTCCCCTCCCACAGCCTGCGGTTTCCAGCCATCTCCGACCCACCTCGGCAAGGTGTCCTGTCGTCTCTCAAATGGACGGACATCTTGATTACCTTCCGGTCTCAGCCCCCATTCATTCTCAAAGGCCACCACCTGATCTCCCCCTCTCTCCACTAGCTGCCTCTGTTGCCCCTGTTGCCTTCAGAATCCACCCCACCCACAACCCTCATTTCTGGCCACTCACTCAGCCTGCACCACCAGAGGCCCTCAGAGGGGCATGGAAACCACTGTGGCGGGCTCCCCAGCCTCCATTATGAGCCGAGCTCAGTCTCTGTGACAGGGACCTCATTTGGAAGTAGGTTCTCTGCAGATGTCATGAGATGAAGCCACATCCCTGGTGTGCTGCTCGGAAGTGAAGACAGACACAGACACACAGGGAGATGATACGTGAAAAGGGGCAGAGAAGTCAGAGTGATGCACCGACAGGTCAAGGGACACCAAGGTTTGCCAGCCACACCCAACGCTCAGAGAAGCCCAGGATAGACTCCCTGCTGTATCTCCCAAGAGAGCAGGGCCGGGGGGCCACCGGGATTGGGGAGATCTGGCCTCCGGCATGGCAGGGTGGGAGTGGCATTATATATCTGCTATCCCAGCTGCCAGCTGGCCTGGACTCGGGAGTCAGGTCCCAGGGCACCTTTCCTGTGTGGCTGTGGAGGTGGGCTTCCCTGCCCTGCAGGAGGGGTCACATAAGAAGGTCAAGTGGTTTGTGCTGGGCCAGTAAGGGGAAGACTGGCAGCTGGACCCCGGGCAGCAGCGAGAGATCTGCTCCTGCGGAGGTTCCAGTCCAGGAACCCTCCCAAGTCCCAGGCCAGCAACAGAGCCGGAACCAACAGAGGCAGACACACATTGATCTGTGACTGATTCGTGACTAAGCTCTTCACACATCTGTCCCCGTGTCTGGCCACCCTCGGGGCCAGCAGCTTGGGGGCAGGGCTGTGGTCTGCACACAGGAGGGAAGGTTAGAGAGTGGAGCAGCTTGACCGCTGGACTGAGGGGTCCCAAGGGGCTCCCTCCTGCCAACACGGCGGGGGCTAACAGAGTCCTCTGAGGGGCTCTGAGGCCTGTCAAGCATGGCCTGTCCTCAGTTATAAGGAACAGAGCACAGCATGCTGGTCACCAAAGAGCAGGACCTGCGGAGGAAGGATGCAGAATCCAGTGTTTCAGTACCTTCTGGACTTTTTCAAAACACGGTTTTTTTTTGTTTTTTTGTTTTGTTTGTGGCATCACTGCCCTGGTGGGAGTAGCAAGCCCAGCCTTGCTGCTGTATTTGAACTGTCAACCCTGTGGGCTGCAGTCCCACAAACTACCACTAAGCCACTAGGGCTCAGCCAAAACACAGTTTTCTGTGACGTGAACTGTCTTCCTGCTGGCCCTCTGCCCCGTCTGAGTCACGTCGGTCCTGACTTTCAGCTCATAGGTCATCCTCATGTTGTGCCGGATAAAGTTAAGAAAGGTCAACCTTCCACCATGCAGACTGGAATTCTGCTGGGCCTGATGACCATTTCAGACAAGGATTTCTTCTCCCTTGGAGCCTCTGGGCAAAGGCTGGAATCCCTCCCCATCTGTGGGTGGAGAGGGGAGCTGGGAGGGCAGCAGACACCCCGGCAGTGCGCGTGTTGCAGGGGCATGTGCTAAGGAGGAGCCTCGCTGACTGTCTGCAGGGAGAAGCCACTGGCGACAACTCAGGCTGCCCCGAGGCTCAGCTCAGTCACCACCCTCTGCCAGGCGCATGGCTGGTGCTGTGAAAGCCTGGCAGTGCGACCATGAAGCCCTCAGCTGCCCACTAGAAGGTCATCGGTTTGAAGTCCTCCAGCATCCCCGAAGGAGAAAGGCCTGGTGGCCTCCTTTTGCCCAGCCCATGTAGCCTGGCTGCTGGCCCTGCCCCCACGGAGACGGCTGGTAAAGGTCCCCAGGAAGCTCTCCATGGCCAGACCTGGTGGACACAGACGGCCCTTCTGCATGCCCTACTCCCAGGGGTCCACTACCTCCTCTCTCAATTCTTCGCCCACGCGCCCAGTCTTTGAATCTGCTCCCCTCCACACCTGGGCCTCGCAGGACCTCGGGTTCCAGACACGCTCCTCCTTCAGGAGTCAGTTGCTTGGACCAGACACAGCCCACCCCACTGGGCCCTGTCTCACCTCAGTCAGGAAAACCCTCCAGTCACGCTGGCTTAGCTCTGTCCCAGAGTCTATGTCAGAGATCACCCCACCCCACGGCACCCAGGCAACACTCGGAAGCCCGGCCCAGGGCCCTTGGGGACCACGTGCTAGTGACTCCAGCCGGCAGAGCTCTGTAGGGCTGGGGACGAGCAGGCTTCCAGCAGGAAGTGAAGGAGTGGTCTGGCAGGAATTCCCTACACTTGGCTGTCAGGTGGAGAAGAGCCACTTGCTGTAGGTGCTTGGTCACATACCCTATGCTGGTGGCTTCAGCTTCCTGGGGTTACAGCCAGCAGAGTCCTGAGAGAGGGCGGGCCCAAGGCCTGAGGAGCCGTGTCTGGACAGGTGTTGCTAGAACTCATGTGATGAGAGAGAGGTGGGACAAGACAGAAGCCACGGGGGCAGCACTGAGGCTCTTGGGAAGGAGGGTGGGGACGAGACCAAACAATGGCTGGGAGCTTGTTTGACAAAACGGGTCAAATGTCTGTGGCAGAGGGTGTCTCTCAGCTGATGCCACCAGCACGAGGACTATCTTAGACCCTGCGCGGGGATGCGGTTCTGCGTGTCCCCTGGGCTGGGCGCTAGCTCTTGGAATGTGTTCTACCTCTAGGTCCAGCCCTATCTTCCTGCTGGGGACAGAGGAGATGGTACTCTCAGAGAGCCTTGCATCCAAAGGTGCCTGCAGGTGAAGGACCCGGAATAAACACAAAGGCAGCAGGAAGTGCCTCCTCATCCATTTGTTCGGCCTTTCCAGAAAGAGCACTGGCTACCACCATGCAACTGTGCTGCAACATAACACCCCAGTGCAAAGGGCAGTCTGCCTGGAAGCCCCCTGGCCCCCCTATGGGCTGTAGCCTACAACATACAGTCTGATGTGTGATGATGCTCCATGTCCATCACTCCCTGGGCCACTCTAGCTTGCCTCTCTGGGCCTGTTTCTCTCTCTCTCTCTCTCTCCTCGCTGTGCAGTGGAAATGAACTCACTAGAAAAAAGACCAATGCCCCAATCAATGGCATTGATTACCTTCTCGCCTGGCTTCTCATCAGACAGTAAGCCCAGGACAGCAGCCCCGGTGGTCGTGAGAATTCGGTGAAAGCTACTCGTGTGTTCACTGACAAAGATGCTGACTTGCAGGGAGAGTTCAACAAACGCCTGCTGCTGTCCTAATAGCACAAATAAGAAGTGCGTGTCCAGCAGAAAGGGGCTGGCATGGCCACAAAGGCAAGAACTAACTGGCCGTCATGAAAATGTGTTCTTGATGGTTGTTTTGGAATGCAGCATCATCACCAGAGGTGAAAGACGGTCTCAAAGTGGACACTCAACTGCTCCCACTGTCCGATCCTCACGGTATGACAGAGAGGTGCACACGCTTGTGAAAAAGATGCCTGGGAACCACCCCAGGACTTGCAGTGATTGTGCCAACAGAATAGGATTCTTCCACTGCCCTTGAAAAGTTCCTGCTGCTTGTGTTTTCCCAGCCTTCTCCGCAATGACTGTGCAGGGCTTTGTCACGGGGGGTGGGATCAATATCTGCTATGCCGAGAGCCGCACTGGCACTGTCGGAGTGGACCCAGCGTTCCGGGGGCGCAGCCTGCTGCAGAAGGATGGCGCTGCGCCCCCAGGCCTGCAGCCGGGCCGTCTCAGGGAAGTATTGATTCAGAACTGAGCCCTGCCAGGCCGTCAGGTCCACTTAGCCTCTTGGAGGGACCAGGAGATGGCACTCAGAGAACTCACCCCTGTCACTGCCTTTGTGGGACCAACAGGCTCCACAGCCTACTCTGGTCACTCCTCTGAGCACTCGCTGACGGTCCTGCTGCTGCCTGGAACCAGGAAACCCAAGATGGCAGGCGCGGTCTCCAGCTCAGGGGCCCAGATGGTCTTGTGGCTTAGAAGATAGCGTGGGGAGCAGGCCCCACAAGTATAGACCCGGGATGAAAATAAAAGAGGGCCACCTGACGTGGCTGCTGAGGGAAGGGAGGGTGCTGGGTTAGGGTTGGGCTGCTGGCAACAAGAGGCACATGCAGAGGTGGGAGGAAGGGTCACATTTGGGGAAGGTGGGCGTCAAAAGCCAGTCTCTGTGGCTACTGATCGTGCGTGTGAGGGGTTGAGTTGGAGGGTGAGAACAAGGGTGTCTCGCTGACCGCATTAAGTGGGCTGGAGGTTCAATAGGAGGGAATGGTGACTGTGTTATGTCATGGGACTCTGAAGAATCCTGAAGGTGCTATGGACTGCACAGACGCATCTCTCCAGGAAGAAGTGGTGCCAGAATGGTCTTGGAGGTGAGGATGGCCAGACCGTTGTGCGGGCCTTTGACACGCTTCTCAGCAGGGACCGGGCCCTGGAGAAGGATGCTGCTCTGGGCAAAGTTGCCAGAAAAGAGACAGACTCTCTCGATTTGATGGACTGATGCGGTGGCTGAAACACAGCTGTGGCCAGGAGGGCGCAGGACTGGGTGGTGTCACCTGCTGCTGTACCCAGGGAGTACTCCAGCCGCGAGGAGTTGGGACTGGCTCCATGACCCCTGAGCGCACTAGGCTTCATTAGCCTTTCATTTTTGCGGCTGTTTGTACCACCCTCTCGTCATCTTCTCCAGGGACTGTGCGTGATTCCAGAAGGAAAGCAATGCATTTTTGATGGGAGCCACTGACAGACGGGAGACGGGGAAAGACCTGCTAATGTAGCTTTGGTGAGTCACCCTGGCTAGGGCGTGGAGGCGCACCGGTGGGTACAAGAGGAAAAGTGGAGCTGCCGGCTAGGAAGATCGGCGACCATCAGACAGACACATCAGGCACCATGGGGCAGCATCGACTCCATGGCCACTAGAACAGTCGAGCGGTAGTACAGGGTCAACCCAGAGTGGAGGCTCTGCCCAAGAAGAGGAGGCAGACTTGGAGTGCAGGACCATCAGAGTGACTTGGTGACTTACTGACTATGAGGGGCAGAGGAGACTCGAGGCGAGTCCCTGGACACTGGGTATTTGGTGGCACACTGGTCGTGGCAGGGTACCGAGGGGGAGGCTGTGAATCTGGACTGCTGAGCTTGGAGCATCTGTAGCAATGTCCAGTGGAGAGTTGTACGTAAGAGGGGCTCTGGGCTGAGGGTCTGCTCTTGGAAAGTGTCTTTCACCAGAGCTCCCTAGTGAAGTCACAGGAGTACAGGACCGGTAACAGTGGCATGGATGTGGGCAGGAAAGGCTGGGCAGAGGTGGACTGAAGATGGAGAGCCAGGAAGAGAGGGAAAGAGAGCGAAGAGAGATAGCAGATGGACACCAGTCCAGGGAGGGAGGGACAGGGATCTTCTAGAAGGAGGCTGTCATTGGCAGTCTCGGGCCAGCAGAGCACCCATGGGGGCTGGGACTCCCCTGGTACTCAGGAGGCCCCTGACATCAGCCTCTGCTAGAACGTTTCCTAACCCTGGGGCATAGCTCCCCACAGGTTTGGCTGTGAGTTTCTACTCCTGGCGCAGACTGGGGACTTGGCAGAATGGAAAGGGGAGAGGCCAGGGCATGAGAACCAGTTGCAGTAGGTAGAGGGATGAACAGCGCGTGAGCACACAAAACTAAACACCAACCCCTTTGTCGTCAGTCACTTCTGACCCACAAAACTGTCCTTGTGGGGTTCTGAGACTTTAACTCTTTCTGGGGGTTGACAGCCTTGTCTTTCTCCCACAGAACAGACCTCAAGTCACTGGTGATCCCCTAGGGCCCCAGAGAGGAAAGGCAGCATCCCAGAAGCCCAGAGTAGGCTCTAAGACAGATGGCAAATGCCTGTATGGGCACTCTTGGTCCTATCAGAAGGGCAGCCTCCGCGCCCACCTGGAGGAGTCTGGGAGTTGGAGGCATGTCTTCTATTAAGGAAGAGCTGCTGATGGAAGGTGATTCATCAGCACCGGAGAGCGAGGGTGAGGCAAGTGCTGAGAGACAGTGCCACCTAGTGAGCAGGAGGCGCTCCTGCCAGGCTTCAGGCAAACCCTCGTGCAGCGGGGGGCCTGGGGGCCTCAAGGGGCCTTTCATGCAAGGGGGCTCCAGCTTCTTCCTTGAGCACCAGGAGCAGGGCACCAGCATGCCTTGCCGCATCAGCTGGGATGACGCCCTGCATCCCCACAGGTAAGGCAGGACAACATGCTAGCACATCGCCCCCGAATCCCAAGGCTGGGAAAGAAACCCCCCTCTCGCTCCGCAGATTACAGGCCCCGGACTGATGACTGTTTGGCTGTCATGGTCTTTGTGTGTAGGAAAGGAAACGGCTGTCTGCCTGCCCACCCCCAGCCTCAGGGTCCTCAGGGATTCTTATGCTGGTGTCTTTCCAAGCAGGCCAGCCGGGCCTGGCAGCCAGGGGACCGGTCCGCACAGTCCCCAGCTGAAAGGCTTACCCCCACCCCACTGCCCAGCTCCCGGGTCAGTTCCAGGCAAAGAAAGCCAGGCTTGGCGGTGTCCAGACCCAGCAGTTTCCAGGCCCGTGGGTGAAGCCACCCGGACCTTAAGCAACTCAGAGGAACTCGTTTTGATTCTCGACTGTCGGGGTAGCTCAGTGAGAGATATTCGCCTGTTTTCAGCCCAGTTGCCAGTGAGTGGGTTCCGAGCCACGCTGACCCGGCTGTGTCTGTCGGACTGCGCTCACGGGGCTTGCCAGAGCTGATGTGTGGGGAGCAGCTGCGAGACCTTTTTTCTGATGTGCTTCTGGGCAGACTTGAACCACTACACTTTTAGTAGCCGAGTGCTTAATGGTTGGCGCCACACACCGCTCAACACAAAGAAAAGAAACAACAGACACGCTCCGACCCCACAGGACCAAGTGGGTCTGCCCTGTGGATTTTAAGACTCCGGGTCTGTCCAGGAACTGGAATATTCATCCTTCCCCTGCAGAGCGGGGGGGTTTAGAACAGCTGGCTTTGCCTGGGTAGCAGTTTGACTCATAACCCTCTGCACTACCTTTTATGCCAGCCTCACCGGCTCGTGTCAGTTCTGACTCGCAGCCACCCTGGGGCACAGACCTGTCCTGCCGGCTTCCGAGACAGCAGCTCTTAGCAGGAGCAGAAGGGGTCCTCTTTCTCCCAGGGAACAGCTGGTGGTTTTCAACTGCTGACCTTGAGGTTAGCAGGCCAGCCCTGACTCCCAGGAGGCCATCGTTTAAAACAATGCTTCCTTTCTTACAAAAGCGGTACCTGTGCAAAGGTTTTAAATGTTTGTTTGGTTTTTTTTGGGGGGGGGGGCATCACTGCTCTCCTGTGGTGGGAGTAGGAGGCCCAGCTTCACTGCTGGAATTGAACCTCCGTCCCAGTGGGCCGCAGTCCCGTGCACAACCACTACGCCACCGGGGCTCAGCCCCTAAATGTTTGTTTTATTAAAAAAAAAAAAAAAAAAAGCGTGACTTGTGAGGTGAAATCTCTTAGAGTTCTATCTGGTGTAAAATTTTCGATTCGCAAATTGAAACCTTTTGTTTGTTTAAAAAAAGTCTTATTTCTTGTTTGTTAAATGCCCGTACATGTGAGTGGAGGCGAAAGGTGGGAGACGCTGGGTGCCGCACGGCCCCCCTACCCCCCAACTGCTTTTGATTGTTCTCCACTGAGAGCTTTGGACCAGAGGCATTCTTACTCGGCTGCCCAAACACAGCTGCCCAAGTCTAGAAGGGGTGGAAAGGTGACACACACACACACACCACCCCCCTCAGGGATTCAAATGACTTAAGGGTTCTGGGAGCTACTGCAGAAGGATCCAGGTTAGCCTTGGAAGGGAGAGGACCCCAAGGAGGGCGGGGAGTAGACTCCAAGCCCAGTCCCTCCCTCCTGTGATGGCTGCCAGGACAGACACACCTGGAGGACTTGCCCCGGCAGGCTGAGGTGATTGTCGGTCTTAGGAGTGGCTAGAGCCACTGGAGTGCCTGGTGGAATTCTGCTGAATTGGGAACACAGCCTGGGCCACACCCAGCCTCAGAGCCCAGTGACAAGCAGGAGGACTGGGCAGGCTGGGATCTAGGTCAGCCTGGGGAGAGGCAACCCCCGAGTGCCCAGCCTGCCCTTCTCCCCACCAAGGAGGGAGCAGGCCTGTCAGGACTCTGCTTCTGGGAACTCAGTCGGCCTGGACACGCCAGAGGTCAGATTACCTTAGAGTCAATAATTCCAGCTCAGCATAAAAGAAGGGAAGGCAGGAGGGCTGGCTGCAGCATCGAGATGAACCACCCAGACAGAGAGCCCCGAGTAGCTGCCAAAGAGTGTGGAGCTCCGGCAGCTGCCGCCGCTGCTAACTGAGCTCTGCAGCGGGATTGCGAGCTGCGTCCTGGGCCCCAGGACAGCTGTGAGGCTAACAGAGGTGACTAAACCCCTGTCTCCTTCCCTAGTGAACGGCAGTCACAAGACTCACAGCTGTCTAAAGTGAAATGACATGTACTAAGAGCCTGCTCGTAAGAGACACTCAAGAAGTGCTATCTGCAGGAGACAGGCCAGCTGACACGCTGCAGGACAGATGGCAGCCCTGTGGTCAGGATCAACGTGAGGGCACTCAGCAGCAGCAGTAAGTGTCACCGGTTATCATTCTGACTGTGGTCATCCGGACCATGCCACAGCCCCTGTGGTCAGGATCAACGTGAGGGCGCTCAGCAGCAGCAGTAAGTGTCACCGGTTATCATTCTGACTGTGGTCAACCGGACCATGCCACAGCCCGGGGACACACAGCTTCCCGTCCTGCAGGCACCCCTTCTGGCCACAACCCTGTCATCCTAGCACCCTTGGGGAAGTGTGCTCCCCCGGACAGGATGATTCGCAGGTGGGGGCCAGGGCACTTCTGAGGCCAAAGGTCGAGAAAATGCAGTAACTAGAGTCTCTGAAGACACGGGGGACCCTGGTGCCCCTCCATGCCTAGGAGGGACCCTATCATCTGCCTGTGGAGGTCCCTGGCTCCCACCTGAGCAAAGATATGAGCGGGACAGAAGGTCAGAGGCTTCCCAGCTCCACACCGGGACCCCGCCGCCAACCCCACATCTCTCTTGTGTGTCACCACCCTGGGTGCTTTCTGGAAGAGCCGAGACTTGACACTGTCGCAACTCACCCTGGTCGATGGGGTGCTGGGGCAGCTGGCTGAGCTGGCTGTTGACCACCCCCGCGTAGGTCCGCAGGAACTCCTCCTCGCTGGCTGTCAGCTGCAGGGGAGAGCCGTGGGTGAGGGCGGGCCCCTGTTCTCCCCCTGCCCAAAGTCTTGACCCAGCAACCCCCAGGCTGGAGCACAGGGAGAGCAGCCAGCAGTCTCTCTCTCACAGGTCTGCCCCCACACCTGTTTCCACTGGGCTCTGCTGGAATTGGAGACTGAGTCTAGCCCAAGGCCCTCCCTGGAAGGTGGGGGTCGCTGAGGCCAGCCCTTCCTGCTGCCCCCAGCCCTTTGGGGGTTGGAGATGGAGAAAGGTAGGTCAGGACACAGGGGTGGGGAGACTGGATACCCTGGGCCAGCCACAAGTCTAGCGGCACTGTGCCCCGAAGGGCTGGGGTCCCTGCGCCCCACCCCCCATGGTGGGCCCCGCCCCTGGGCAGTGTGGAGCACTCACGTTGGAGCCCATCTTCCGCAGCATGAGCAGGACGCGGACCTTCTGTTGAATGTACATCTCCTCCGGACTCTTCCCGGGCGCCCCCTCGCGGTTCATCCCCCTGGCCCAGCTCTGGGGATCCCTGTGGGGTGAAGCACAGCATTGAAAAGGGGGTCAGGCAGAGGCACCTGCTGGGTGGCTCACACCTTCCCAGGGTGCTGTGCGAGGGCTCAACAGGCAGCTCATCGTTCCCCAGAGCTCAGGGCAGGGGTGCAGTGCTCCTGTGGGCAGAGCTGTGAGGCCCAGGGCACAGAGGGCCCGCCTGCAGGCTGGCAACCCCTTTCAGCCTCCTGCACACAGGCCGCTCTCGAGGTCAGGGATGTGGCGTGAGAAGTCCACAAGTCCCTGGTTTCCAGAGCCAGCCCCTTCCCCTGGGAGCAGGGCACAGGGACTCAGCCAGGAGGAGCTGCTTGGGCTTCAGGCTCTGGAAACCTCGAGAGCAGTGCCCAGCCCCCAATCCCGGGGACGGCTGCCTCGTTGAGAGGCCAGCTCCTGGGCCAGGCGCCAAGGAGTCCCTCGGTGGAGAGAAGCTAGCTGGAGCCTGCAGGTCGCAGGCACCCACCCCGGGCTCCAGGGACAGCCCTCACAGCCCACCCCACCTGTCACAGCAGGAGGCTGTGGCGTCCACAGCTGGGTCCAGGTGTACCCAAGACTCAGGGAGGTGCCAGGAGAAAAGCCCCTCGTGTCCTCCCTCTGGGAGAGGCCCAAGGGGAGGAAGCTGGGGTGGAGGGATTTGGTTACACACTTGTAACTCTTGGACGAGTCAGAAATAACGCAGCAGCTGGCGGGGTGGAGCCTGGACAGCCCTGATGCCAAGGAACTGCTCTTGGAGGGCCAAAGGACTGCGCTGGCTGGTGGGTAAGGCTGTCTCCCACCCCCGCCCCCCCCCCCCCCCGCCCCCCCGAGCCCTGACAGGCAGCCTCTCTCCAGGCAGGGCAACTTTCCGCCCGCCCCAGAGAGCCTCCCCGCAGGAGTTGCTGACTGTTCCACCCCACAAGCAAGTGGGACCCTCCCCCTCAAAAGGCAGAGACAGATTACAGAGCTGGCAAATCAAGGCTTGGGCAACAGGTGTGTGCATGCGAGGGGGCCAGGCCCGAGCCAGCCACTGCCACCAAGTCCATCCCGATGCCCAGTCACCCCTGGTTGTCAGAGTGAAGCTGTGTTCCAAGGGGGTTTCAAAGGCTGCTTCGTGGACTCGCACCTCCCTCCAACCTTGGGGTGAGCCCCAAGCGCACTAACCCCTGCACCACCCAGGGGCAGCACTAAACAAAGCACTCATGTCCCTTATTCTACTCCCCTCGTCCTCCCCCAGGGCCCAGTCACTCTGACAAGAGGCCACCCGCTTCTCACTGCCCTCTCCTGCTGCGCCTCCCCACCTGCTCCACAGCCCACACTCTGAAGCAGTCTGTGGGTGCTGGGGACCTGCACTTTGGTGTGGCGGAGGCTCCCCATGCTCCTCTCCCCATACTCCTCTCTTTTTTCCCACCCAGGAGCAGAGGGATTCTTCATTTGAGATAACACAACCACCACCTTCACATTCTTTCCCTACCTTGGAAGGTCGGGTCAGGTCGGGGATGGGCATTCCCAAGGCCTGAGGCCCTGCCCTGCCTCCCCTCCCCACCAAGCCCTCCGTATCTACAGCTGCCGTCTGCAGGGCCTTCCCTTCCCTCGTGGCCTTTTCCTGGCTGTCCCTGCAGCCTGGGAAGAACCGCTTTTCAGCCTTCGGGTCCCAGGTCCAGATCTTCTTCAGAGGAAAGCCTCCCCCTTCTGAAACAGGAGCCCTGGCAGTGCCGTGGCGCTTGGAGACCACCAGCAGCTCCGAGGGGGGAGAGTGGGCTTTCTGCTCTCATAAACTGTTGCAGACGTGGGAGCCCGCGGGGTTGACTCTGCGTCGGCAATGACTGGATGGCAGGGAGTGAGTGTGGGCTTTGGTTTGACAGTGTAATAGACACCACACCATTCTGCACCCCCCCGCCCAGCGACTCCCGGTCTCCCGGCCCGGTCTTGTCCTGATTTCCTGGAAGCATCTTGTTAAGAGTGGGGTGTGCAGCGTCTCCACCTGCAGGGTTCACATACCAGCACCGCCCTAGTGCCTCTGCGAAGACTGAATGAATGGCGACGGCTCGTGTCTGTGCCCTGGGCCCTTGCTCTATGGACATCACTCCAGGCTTACGGGTCATCTTGCTGAGTCACCCAAGCCAGGACCAGGTTCCCTCACAAAACTCCACCTTCTTAAAGGACACTGGTCTCTGAGTGATGTGTGTGCCTTAGATGAATGCGTTCATCACCCAAGCCACTCATCAGTTAGACTCCTGGCCAGCCCAGGCACCTTGAGTCGCACAACTCCAAGGGGCTGTCAATGGCTGCCTTTTCAGAAACAGACTGCCAGGCCTTTCTTCCAAGGGGCCCCTGGGGGACTCTTCTCCAGAGGTCTCCCGGGGCATATGACGTGCTCTGAATTAAGAGTTCGACGTGGTTGTGTCATCCTCAGGAGCTCATCTTTGTTTGCTCTCGCCTTACAGAGGCCATAGAGGAGCCCTAGGGGGCGGTGGGTTGAGTGTCAGGCTGCTAACCCCAAGGCTGGTGGTTCAAGCCCATCAGCCACTTTACCGGAGAAAAACGAGGCTGTCGTCTTTCTGAGCTCTACAGTCTCAGAGTTCCTAAGGAGTCTTCTGCTATTCTGCAGGGTCGAAATTGTCCCGTATGAGTCACAATTGACTCCATGGCAGTGGGTTCTGTTACTGGGACATAGAGATTTCCAGCCACTAGGTGTCGCCACACACAAAAGAACCAGCGTGCCCGCCCAGCCCCTCACCACTCCTACCAGCGGGCTCCAGGCTGTCCCAGTGGAGGACACCTGCAGTGGAACATGCTACCACACCCACCCTGGTCCTAGTATCAGAGCTGGGGCTGTAGAGGTATTTCTCTCAGACATGTCCCAAGGGCCGATGGGGGGTCCTGGCACACAGCAGGCACTCACAAGAATGTCTGCCCCACATCCCAGACTCGTGTCACCATTTCAGATGTATTCCACAGCAGGAAGTGGATGTTCTCCACCAGCCCCGACCCACAGAAGCCTTCACCAGGATCTCCCCCAGAGGTCTCACAGCCCCGGGCCTCTGACACCTCCCATGATATTGGGCCGGGGCTTGCTAGGCCTGCGCTGTAACAGGATGCTTGGCTTGGCTTTGGGGTCCAAGTCACTCTTCAACACCGCTCATTTCTGAGCCTGGCTCTTCTTGCTTCGGGGGATACTCAACGTGTCTAGTATTTCTTCTGGCTCCAGTTATCCACGGGGAACCCCCTGCCGCCTCACAGAGCAGCGATGCCCCAGGCGGCCCCAGGCACACACACACCCTTCACGCTTCCATCCAAACAGACTAGCCACCCTGCGGCGGGTTGAGGCAATTCTGTCTGCAGCAGAGCCTGCAGCAAGTGCGGGAACGGAGGAAGACTAGTGACCAAGGAGCACAAAGCGCCAGCAGTACAAGTCCGTGGTTACTGCACCACCAGTGTGTCTGGGTGCAGGCTCTCAGCTTTTCACCACAGCGCTGACACTCGAGCGTCCCCGTCACGTCCCCGGGAGAGTCCTCCTGCCCCTGTCGGGAGCCAGATCGGGTCTCCGTCAGAACCAGAACGCAAGCCCTCTGCCGACACAGAGGGCCCGGAGGCGGCCGTGGCCCAAAGAGCTTCCCAGCCTCTCAGGCTTCATGGGAGTAGAAAGCCCCGCTTTCCTCCCCGGAGTGGCCGGTAGTTTCCAACTGCTGAGCGGGTAGTTGGCAGCTCCGTGGGCAACCAACACAGCGCCAGGGCTCCTCAACGTGTGTGGACACGACTTCAGACACACTCTGGGGAGGACCCGAGAGCGTGCTGCCCTCTGGGGGGGAAGGGGGATCTCCCTGGCATCCCTTCCCCTCACTCTCTGCCAATGGAGCCGCCTGGACGTTGAGGAGGGAAAAGGAGCTGGGGGAAGGGAGAACCGGCACCCCTCCGCTGTCCAAGCAGATGATTTGGAGGACAGACAGGGGCTATATAAGAAAAATTTCACTTCTCCAAGAACTTTTTTGAAGCGCTCCCCCCTCCCCCCCGCCTAAAGTGCCATGTGGATGGCTACGTGTTTTGCGAAAGGAGGGTGCAGTCCCAGAAAATTCCATTTGAATGGGGTGAAGGCTATTCAGATCTTGAAGTACATGTGTCCGTCCATCTGTGGTGGAAATGCACCCCCAACTGCTGCCCACTGTCTTCTAGGCGGGGAAAGCTTAGCAGGTCTGAAGAACTGGCTCTTAAGCCATGGGCAAACTGATACCCAAACCCAAACCAGCCTCACTGCCATCACGCCATGGTTTTTGAGACCCTAACTCTTGATGGGTAGAGTCCCACCATAAGCCCAGCCTATAGCCCATGGTGCCACCTGCCATCGGCTCCTGACTCTACCAAGTGGGGGGCAAGCCCGCTGAAGCTTGGTTGTACCTTGGCTCCCCACCCTGTCATCTCTGCTGTGCTTTGTTCTGGGAGGTGGGGAGGGTGAGAAGGGGGGCAGCCGACTCAGTCTTCCAGAGTCTGTTCTTTTACAGACATGCACTCCCGTTATCCTTTCCGCGAAAGCTGCTTCGGGATAAATCACCTTATTCCATGGCTTCAATGTCAAAATAACACATTGAAAGGAAACTTGTTTTGAGGGGATAGAAGAGAGAAAAGTGGGTGGCAAACAGGTCCTGCATTTTCTGGGGACATCTGCGTTCTTCCTGCCCAGCCTCTCTGAGGACCTGACTTGACCGCTGTGGGGTGGCCAGTTGCTGGCGCTTTAGGAGAGTCTGGAGGTCTGGGTGGGAAGAATCTGGAGAATGAGATGGCTGATTTTTGCCATCATGAAGAGATCAGAGACGTGGGACACGCTGGCCAACAGCTTTGGGAGCTGGCCCCTCTGCACTCCCAGTGGGCCTGAATGCAAACACACCGACAGTTCTATAAATCAGACAATACACTTAAGACCAGAGTGGGCTTAGACCTGCCAAAGCAAGTATCAAGTCACCTCAGGCTGGACCTTGATAGCAAGAGGAGACCTTGGAGACGGCACCTCTGCCCCAGGGGTCCTGACCCCTGTCTCGCGTGTTGTCCATTTTAACAACAAACCAAGATATAGCTTGAGTGTGTCCATTTAGGTTCTGCTAGAAGGACGTGGTGAGCATAACCAGACCCAAGTCTGCAGTTTACAGGGCAAACGCTGACCCCAGGGAATACTGGCCTGTGCTCTGGAAAGCTTTCCTCAGTCTGAATTCCAAGCCCGCACAAGTTTTAACAGCTAGACCAAATGGGTACCTGCCCCCCACCCCCACTCCAACCCATTCACCCTAAGAACCAATCACCTGAGCAATGGCTATTATGGAAAGGATACAGAAAAGATGAAGAGGTGTGAAGTTAGTGCATGATCTGGTCAGCACTGTGCCTGCCTGGCCTGTCCCCCATCTAGGACCACATGGCTGAGCCCGGCCCCTCAGTCCTTACCTGCTTCTGGAAACGAACGTCAGGCAAGCAGGTACTCAAGTGTGATGGGAAGGGCTGCGGCCAGGGAGAAATGGGAAGGTGCCGCCCTGTGGAAACATGGGACTCGTCATGTGAGGAGCTAGGAGGGTCCCGACAGCTCCCAGGGTCAAGTCGGGGCCCACACCCCACGCCGATGGACCAGAAGTGCTGGCAGGAAGCTCATGGCAATGGGCTGGGCTATGGTCCAGAAATACCTGTGTGTCAGGCCAGCCCAGGGAACCTGTACCAACAGCTCTGGGAGAAGGTGCTGACTGCGGCTAAGCTTGCCTGCTATTTCCGGCCAAAGCAGGTCAGCCTGCTCAACTCCATACACCGCCTCCCCTGCTGAGTCACCCCGGCTAATTGACAGGCTATGCTCGGAGACATGGAGGACCAGAATGAATCACTCAGGGGACAGGCAGGTCCCACACCTGGGCGAGATGACGTTCCACCCACCAGATGGAACCTTGGTATTCAGAGTCCAACCCCCCACCCCCTCCGGGCTCAGAGAGTCCACGTAACGTTGTCTGCTTGGTGAGTAGATGCAGATACATAGGGAACATAAACAAACAGACACACGTCATAGGCACACATGCTCCAAAACCAGCTCACGGCCATGGAGTTGATGGTGACTCACGGCGATCCTGTAGGATATGGCAGAACTGCTCTTGTTAGGTTCTGAGACAGTAACTATTTGCGGGAGTACAAAGCTTGGTGTTACTCTCAAGGAGCAGGAGGTGGTTTCAAACTGGGGACCTCGTGGATAGCAGTCCAGTAGGTAACCACCACTCTGTCACCAGTTTGCACCATCTAGGGACCCAGAAAACACACTCGACGCTGATTTACAAACCAATTGGCCTGGCCCTGTGTCTACTTGTCCAAACACATACCTATTCCAGAAACCAGAGGACTCGGCCTCTGCTGCTGCCTTTCACAGATAAAATCACCACCTGGGTCATGTTCGCAGAGTGTGTGTGTGTGTGTGTGTGTGTGCGTGTGTGTGTGCGTGTGTGTGCGTGTGTGTCTGCAGCCATCCTCTGTTTCCTCAGAAGCCCTCTGCTGACAGACTGGAAGGACAGCAAAGTTGGGGGTGGAGGAAGGAAGGACTTTGCCCACCCACTTGGGCCAGAGCCAGCTCCTCCTGTGGCATGACATGCAGACCTCAGGACTCAACACAGTACCCAGAGATGTTTCCACAGTGCCCAGTCTCAGGCCCTGCTCGGCGGACAGAGGTCTGAGGCAGCCTGCAAAACTGCATTGAAGCGCTTGGCTTCCGGGGGCTCCCACCCAGGCTAGGGGTCTATGCACCCCATGTTGAGAAATCTGCTCTGAGGGTGGTGGGGGACAACATGGCGAAACCCTTTGCCACTGTCCTGTGCAGAGAAGGCTGCTTGCTTCTCTGGGCTGCTGTGGGAACAGGCTTTCCGGAGAAAGTGGGGTTTCAAAAGCCTGCCCTAAAGGTAGACACCGCTCCAAACTGCTCAGTCTCTTTTCTGCATATCCCTCCAGGCAGCAGAGGCCCTGGGATGAGAAGCCCTCACCCACCACTGCCACCCCTCTCCCCGGGCAGCTGCCCCTGCCAGGAATAGACCAGGGGTAGCAGTCACTGCTCTTCTCCTCCTGCTAGTATCAAAGCCCTGCAATACCAAGGAACCCCAGGGAGCTTCCCACCTTCCTTCCAAAGAGAGATGAAAAGAACTGGCCTTCTCGCATGTCTGAAGGCTGTGCAATAGCAGCACTAATGATTCTGTTTGAGGCACGATGCAAAGTATCACCTGTTTACTTTTTTTTTTTTTTTTTTGGGGGGGAGGGGGATCACTGCTCTCTGGTGGTGGGAGTAGGAGGCCCAGCCCCACTGCTGGAATTGAACCTCCGTCCCAGTGGGCCGCAGTCCCGCACACAACCACTATGCCACCGGGGCTCAGCCCACCTATTTACTTTTATAAACCACTACATATACCTTGACTTTTTAATATACTAGGCGTAATATACTGGTGGAATCGTGGTTACACAGTGTGCTGCTAACGAGGACGAGGCCAGCAGTTTGAAATTGCTAACCACCCCTTGGGAACAAGATGGAGCTTTCCACGGGTGTAAAAAGTTAATAAAAAGATCACACCAACCTGTGTGATCACGAGGTGTCAATGAGATCAGGTATCTGGCATCAGAGGACCCAAACAAACAACCATTTCAATGTGAACTGGTTGAAATGGTGGGGGGTTGGAATGGAGGCCCAAAGTCCATCTGCAGACAATTGGACATGCCCTCACAGAAGGGTCACGAAGGAAGAGACGAGCCAGTCAGGCAGCGGTATAGCACCAAGGAAACACACAACACTCCTCTAGTTCTTTAATGCTTCCCGCCCCCACCCCACTCTCACGACCCCAGTTCTATCTTACAAATCCGGTTAGACCAGAGCATGTACACTGGTAAAGATAAGACTTTTTAATATACTGTGTATAATATACACACAGAATCCAGGACAGATAACCCCTCAGGACCAGTAAAGAAAGTAGTGATACCATGACGGTAGGAAGAAGGTGAGGGGAGAAGGGGGAGGAAGAGGGAACTGATTGCAACGATCGATCACA
The DNA here is from genome assembly GCA_004026705.1 of Nesogale talazaci. NCBI lineage: Eukaryota > Metazoa > Chordata > Mammalia > Afrosoricida > Tenrecidae > Nesogale > Nesogale talazaci. The sequence continues at coordinate 22,371 of PVJH01021716.1, forward strand.
ATGTCCCACCCCTCAGGGGGCCAAACAACAGAAATGTGGGTGAAGGGAGACAACAAATGTTGTAAAATATGAAAATAAAAAGAAAGTTGCGGAACCTTGGTGGCATAGTGGTTGTCTGCGGGACTGTAGACCACAAGGCTGACGGCTCAAATGTAGCAGCAAGCTCTCTAGGAGCAAGGCTGGGCTTCCTACTCCCACCAGGGCAGTGATGCCCCCCAAAAAACAAAAATCAAAAAAATAGAGCTGATGGTGCCCAGCTACCAAAAGATAAAGCATCTGGAGTCTTACAGGCTTAAAGACAAACCAGAGGCCATCTAGCTGAGAAGCAACAAAGTCCACATAAAAGAAGCACACTGGCCTGTGTGATCACGAAGTATCGATGGGATCAGGTATCAGGCATCAAAGATCCAGAACAAAAAATCTTATCAGTGTGAATGAAGGGGGAGGGGAGTTCAGAGTGGAGACCCCAAACCCATCTGTAGTCATTTGGACATCCCCTTACAGAATAGACACAAAGAAGAGACAAGCCAGTCAAGGTGCAGTATAACACCAATGAAACATACAACTAACTTTTCTCTAGTTTTTTTTTTTTTTTGTGGGCATCACTGCTGCCTGGAGGGAGTGGGAGGGCCAGCCTTGCTCCTAGAGAGCTGCTGCTACATTTGAAACGCCAATCCAGTGGGCCACGGTCCTGCACTCAACCACTACACCACCGGGGCTCAGTCCTCCTCTAGTTCTTAAATGCTTCCCCCTACCACTACCACCACTATTGTGATCCCAATTCTACCTTACAAATCTGGCTAGACAGAGGATGTACACAAGTAAAGATAAGAGCTGGAAACATAGGGAATCCAGGACAGATAAAGTGCTCATACTAAGAGGGGAGAAAAGGAGGAACTGGTCACAATGATCTACATATAGACCCCCTCCCTGGGGGACAGACAACAGAAAAATGGGTGAAGGGAGACATCGGTAAAACATGAAAAAGAATGATAAATTATTGAGGGTTCCTGAAGAAGGGAGAGTGGGTGGGGAGGAGGGGGGTGGAAATGAGGAGCTGATACCAAGGGCTCAAATAGAAAGAAAATGTTTTGAAAATGATGATGGCAACAACTGTACAAATATGCTTGACACTATGTATGTATGTATATATTGTAATAAGAGCTGACCCCCAATAACATGATTTAAAAGAAAATAATTTATTAATTATCAAGGGTGGGAAGGTGAGGGAGGGGTAAAAAGAGTCGATACCACGTGCTCAAGTAGAAAAAAATGTTTTGGAAATGATGATGGCAATATATGTACAAATGTGCTTGATACAATTGATGTATGGATGGTTATAAGAGCTATAAGAACCCCCAATAAGGGCTGAGCCCCAGTGGCATAGTGGTTGTGCGCGGGACTGCGGCCCACTGGGATGGAGGTTCAATTCCAGCAGTGGGGCTGGGCCTCCTACTCCCACCACCAGAGAGCAGTGATGCCCCGCCCCCCCAAAAAAGAACCCCCCAATAAAATGATTTATTAAAATAAAATTTTTGTTTATATGTTGTTGTTTTTTTTGGCATCACTGCCCTCTGCTGGAAGTAGGAGGCCCAGCCTTGCTCCTGGAGAGCTGCAGCTGGATTTGACCCAGTGGGCCGCAGTCCCACACTCAACCACTACACCACCAGGGTTCAGCCCCTAAAATTAATTTTTTTTAAAGTTAATAATCTCAGAGACTTACAGGGGCAGCTCGACCCTGTCCATAGGGTCACTATGAGTCAGAACGGACTCAGTGACAGTGAGTTTGGGTCTGTTGGTTTACTTGTTTTCGGTGTATGGGGGTTATGGCATCTGGTGGCACAGTGTGTTAAGCACTGGCTACTAAGCATGAGGTCAACAGTTCAAACCCACCAGCCACTCATAGGATAAAGGGGAGTCTGACTGCTCCCATAAAAATGTCCATCAAACACAGCCATCAATCTAGTCAATTCTAACGCCTAGGGAGCCCATGGGACGGAGCAGAACTGCTCCTGTGGGCTTACAAAACTGACCTCTCACAAGTGTCGGATGTTTCAAATTGCCGGCCTTCCAGTGGCCCATGAGGAAACCTTAGAGAGTTCATTTCTGTCCTCATTGATGGCGAGGAGTCAGAGAGACTCCGTGACGATGTGGGGGTGGGGGCGGGGGTGGGGTGGGGCGCCAGTTCCTTATGACTTGGTTTCTTGTACCGAGTCAGACATTCGTAACCTGGGAACTTGGTTGTATAACTATAGAGCACTTGCACGATTCATAGTCTTTAGCAAGCTTTCGATAAGTATTAGTTACGATTACTAATGATAACATTAAAAAAAAGAGTCCCGGGCACAAAGGATTAGGCATTCGGCTGCTGTCTGCAAGGCCGGAAGTGGAATCCAGTCTGTGGCTGGGCAGGAGAGAACCCTGTCCATCTGCCCCCTCGCAGGCTTCAGCCTAGAAGGCCCTCGGGGCGGCGCTCCTGAGCAATGCCCTTGCCAGGAGTCAGGAGGCGCTCAAGAGCACCGATGACCGACACCTATGCTGTGACTTAAAACAATGAACTGTGAGCAGCTGCCATGTTATGTTATGGTGGCTACATGACACAGACAAAAGAATTCAATGGAGAGACATTGAACTTGTCCAGGGTTTTGTCTTGCGTGGAACCACAAACAAGGCTCATGGAAGGCGCAGCCAAGAGGTCAAAACACAAGTTGCACTAGTCAGTCTGCTGCACAAGACCTCTTTTGAAGACAAGGATGTGGCTTTGAGGGAGGATTACGTGCCACCTGACTCAAGTCACGCAGTTTACAATGGCCTCATAGGCAGGTGAAAGTTGGACATTGAAGAAGGTAGACTGGAGAATCGGTGCCTTTGAGTTGTGGTGCTGGAGAAGAATATGGGAAGTGCCGCGGACTGCTAAAAGGACAACCCCTTCTGTCTTGGAAGAAGTCCAGCCAGAGTGCTCCTTGGAGCCAAGGACGGTGAGACTTTGTCTACATGCTTTGGACATGTTGCTAGATGAGACCAACCCCTGGAGAAAAGCATCACGCTTGGTCAAGCAGAGGGGCAGCGAAAAGGAGGAAGGCCCTCAAGGAGCTGCATCGACCCCATGGGCTCAGGCATGGGAACGTGGGTGAGGATGGCATGGGACCTGGCACAGTTTCGTTCTGTTGTGAGTGCGCTTGCTATGAGTCAGAGCAGATTCATTGGCATGTAACAACAACAACAACAACAACTTCAAGAATTCAAAGATTCGAAATATCAGCAGCTTCCTTTCCTCCCCTTCTCCCACCCAGTTTATCCATCAGCCTCCAACTGGCTCGAAGACAAAGAGATGCTGGGGCGGCACAGGACCCCACCTCCATGCTGACCGGGCCACCCCTGTCACTCCGGGTGCTCAAAGCAGGTGTCCTGGGGCTAGGCACCAGGGAGGGACATTTTAAGTCGGGCAATTCCGGGGACTGTGTTGTGCACAGTAGGAACTTGGCACCAGATCTACATAGTTGGCAAAGGTCCCTGATGGAAGGTGGGGTACAGCAGTGGTCAAAAACACCCCAGCTGGGCACTGCTTAAAAGAAACAAATTAGTTGCCATCAAGATGCCTCTGATTCATAGTGACCCCAAGGGTGTCTGAGCCAAGCTGTGCCCCATTGAGTTTTCGAGAGTTGGTTTTGCAGAAGCAGGGTCTTTCTTGCAAAGTGCCTCTTGGTGGACTGTAACCTCCACCCTTTCCATTAGCAGCCAAGCCCGCGAACCACTGGCACCACTCAGAACTCCTTGAAAGCAGTAATACACAAATATGTCTGCCTTACGACTTGCCAGGCATTGTCCTCAGCCTTTTATGGATACCAAATCATTCCCATCTTTGCAGCCAGCAACTCTAGTGGGCTTCAACAGGAGGTTGTAGAGGCGCTGGGAGACCACTACCTCACCTGGGACCTATCAGCTCCCTCAGACTAGAGTAGAACTCACACCCAGGTCTCGGGCTCATGATCACTGTGCTGTATTATTCTCCAGTGGAAGTAGATGAGCGAGAAACTGGCCTGGGGCCGGCCCTGCAGCCTGAAAGTCGTTCCTGCTGGGTTATGTACCACGTGGCTCCCAGCCCTCCAGCACCACCAAACCCGGGGCACCAGGGAGAATTGCCACATGCTCCACTCACAGTAATTAAGCGGCAACCTCCCGTGCTCTCGGGCCTCATGAGCAACTGCCCTAATTAATAAATTCCATCCTTCCACCTCCTCCATCCTGAGGCCAGACTCAGCATTCCCAAACCCTGCTCGGCCTACTCGAGCCAAACAGGTCATCCAGCAAGGGCACTGGCCAGGCTGTGATTGTGCAGCAGTGGGGCCCACTCCAAGAGGGATGAGCTGGGCACAGGAACTTGCTGTGAGGTTGGCAATCCGGATTCAAACCGGACTCCAAGCTCCTTCGGGCGCCCTGTGGAGACGGATCGTATTGCCCGGTGACACTTGTGGATGCTGAGGGGTCTGCCAAGAGGCAGGTGGGGGTAGTGCCTGTCCCGATCTTTAGAACCTTGTCTCGCTAAGTGCCAGATCTTTCCACAAGACTCATTTTACTACAGAGGAAACTGAGGCTCAGAAGAGCTAAGTCACCTGGCCCCGGCTGTGTGGTAAACAAGTGACAGAGCCTGAGCTGTATTCCAGCTATATGCTTACCCTCCATCCCATGAGCCCTCAGACTCAGACACTGACAGCGCGGGACCCGCCACAATCTAACCAATCATGAACGTCAAGAAACCCAGAGCCCCCCATTACTGTTAACTGAAGACCAACAAGAAGGAAGACGAGACACGACAGCGGAAGAGTGGAGCCCAAGGACTGGTTCTGGGTGGGATCCAAGATGGGAGGGGGAGGAAGCCAGAACGCCATTCCTGGGTAAACGCGATAAACACCCAATGCTGGGGCAGAGATTCACACTCAACGATCCCACAGGGCTGGCTAGGACCACTTGCTTCTGTGGGTTTCCCAGCCTCGTCATTCTACCTCAGAGCAGCTGACGGCTTCAAACTGCTGACCTTGAGGTGAGCACCTGGTCCACCAGGTAACCCAGTCTTCACCCTCTAGCCCCCATCGTGCCCTAACGTCCCCCCAGGAACCACCCAATCAAGTGCATGAGGGCAAGATTAGACCGCCCTCTACTTTCAAACATACCGCTGCCTCGGGGCAAAGCTTTTTACATCCTGAGTCAAGGGTCAGAGAGAACTCTGTGGAAGCTGAGTCTGTTGAGACACAAAATGGATTTAGGGAGGGATCTCACTATAGTCTGGTGCTCAGAATGTAAGCTTTCATACAAAACGTGACGTCTACATAACAGGGTTGGCGTAGGCATCCGCTTAGAGTTTCTGGTTTCAAACAGTATTTATCCTTCTGATTCTGGCCTGATTGGTAGAAAAAGTTACCCAGAAGGGGCTGCTTTTCCAAGGCCTGACTTGGACGAAACCCACCTCTTTCTGGCTAAGACAGAGAGGGGGGATGGCAGCTTACCCTGAAAGCCTCTTGCAGGCCAGCAGACAACCTTGCCAACAGAAAGGGAATGCTGGAGCTGATCGAGGTCCTGGCTGAACCAGCACGCTCACAGCTGGGCTCAGAATGGGGCAGAGGGGCAAGGACCAGAGGAAAGATGGGTGGCTTTCTACCTGACTCAAAAAGAGACTCTTCGTCATCCCCCACACACCCCACCCCCGACTCCCAGAACAGCTGGAGCCCTGAAAGCTGGCCAAGTCAGGGCTGAAACCTGCAGTCAGGAACCAGCGCGCTTACAAAATCCGGCTGCGGGTTTTCCTCTCCTGCAATCTGACTCATGACCTTCAGCGTCTGGCACGCTCCAGAGGGATGGAGAAAGCAGAGAACACAGAGCCCTCGCCTGTTTCCAAGTGGGTGGGAGGGCTGGGCCACCCCCCAGCCCTCGATCTCCCCAGCAGTGTGGACCTGCACCTTGGCTGGAGACTTCAAGAGCGAGGCTGTCAGAGGGGTGATTGAAGGTTCCAGGCACGAGAAACGCCATCAATGTCACTGAGCCCCCACGCCGCAATGGCTGGACTGGGGGACATCTTGTGTCTGTTCTCACCACAGCTACAGAGAGAGACCCACGTGTATGCTGGTGGCAAATCAAAATGACACCAAACCCATCGCCACTGAGTTGATCCTGACTCCTGGGGACCGCTTGTTCCAAAGTAGAATCATGCCAAGGCTGGCGGCTCCGACCCTGACCGAGCAGGCTTTTCTTCAGAGGCACAGCTGGGTGGGTCTGACACACACACATTCAGTGGGTAGTATCCTTGTCCTCCAGGTCGTGGCTACCACCAGAGAGGGTTCCGGAGCCCCCAAAGGGAAAACAATGTACCCTTCTGGTCAACTGTTTGCAGAGGCTGAGCTGAAGGCTGCTAGGACCAACTCCAAAACTGATCATCTCGGGGAAAGGCCTGGTCAGGTTTCGGAGCCTGGGCCCAGCCCCAGAGAACCAGAATGGGCACTTCATCCAGTGGATGGACGTGCCACCAACAGCAGCCTCTGGATCTTGCAGTCGCAATTGAAAAGGTGGATTAGGCTGGGTCAGCTGAACTTTAAGAAGAAGAAACACAGACAGATTGTGTCCTCTATGAGGAGGAGACCATCCCCATTTGCCCCGAGTAAGGGCCTGGGTTCAAAATCCTATTCCGCCCTCCTTCCCATGGGGGCCAGTACTCTGGGGCTGCCCAGCTAATCACAGCCCCTCCCAGACTCCCAGCCTCTCCCTCTGCTTTCCCCCCACTGAAGTTTCCTAGAATTGATTCAAATAAATAGGCTTCCTGAACCAGGTTCCCTGCATCCTCTCAGGATCCCAGGGCTGGGAAAGCCTCCAGCTTCCTGTGGTGAGGCTGAGGTCATCGGAGCAGCTGGATCACCAGCGAGGCCGGGGCTCTGTCTCCAGCCTTGTCCTCAGAGGTGGCAGGCTGCCAGCTTCTTATCCTCTGGAGTCCACCTCCTTTCACCCCCTGCCCTGGGCGCGGCCATCCTCGGGACCCCACTGTGAGGCTCCCAATCGAACCAGGCCTTCATGTGCCACCAGGACAAGTTGCAACTCCACGTGTCAACTCCACTTGTGCCTATGCTCCAGGGGCGGGTTCGCTGGCTGATCTTTGGGGATGCAATTACCAGGTCTTTCTTGCTAGGTGCCTCTGGGTCAACACTGTCAACCTTTCTATTAGCGACACAGCACTCAGCCATTTGCACCACCCAAGAACTCCCCTTTCTACATCAGGTCCTTCAGAAAGTAAGCTTTAGGGCCCCTGTCTCCTTCCAGACTCTCGGCACACAGACACATGCGTGTCAAAGGAGAGGTGTGGCCCGTTCTTACCTCCCAAGCATCCCCAACCCCGATACAAATTGCCAGGGGTGGTTCCAAGGCCCACCGGAAGAAGCCACAGTGTTTGGATACCTGCTCTGCTGTGCGGCCCGGGAGCTGAGCTTCGGCCTGCCCCCAACAAAAAATAACCTGCGGAAGGAGGACGCCTCCCTCGGTGAGGCTGTGTTTAGGACTCAGTTTCCTTCCTCCTCAAATGCTCAACAAGCCAATAATCAAACTGCCTTCAAGACAACAGCAGACTCACATGTGTGGATTCAATCAACTCGGGGGAGGAAGCAGCCTCAGGATGACGATTCCTGACAATGGTGCGCCACAGGTTCTGCCCACTGTCCAGTCTGGAAGTGGGGCCTCTGGAGGCAGGGGGTGAGCAGAATGCCCGAGAGCTGGGAAAACCGAGACACACAGCGCTCGAGAGAGCAGGCGAGTCCTGAGGGAGCCTCGAGGTAAACTTGGCAGCTGAACAAGTTAGTGGTTTCAGGGCACCCAGAGGTGCCTCTGAGGAAAGACCTGGTGATCTATTGCCGACCAGAAATCAGCCAGGGAAAACCCTGTCAAGTGCAGTCCTACACGGACACACATGGATCACCATCTGTTGGGATCCACTCAGGGATCCCCTGGATCCCCCCCCACTCCCACCTCCACCCCCACCCCCTGCCACACACAGGCTCCCAAAGGGTTTTCCTAAAGGCAGGGCCACAGGGGAAATGATCAGAAGAGCTGCTGGGAATGGGTTTGGAGGCCAAAGGGGTCCACAAAAGTGACTGTCCCACTGGGTGCAGGCATACTTCTGGCATAACTCCCAGAATTAGGCAAACCCCGATAGCTGAGTTCAGAAGCCCCATCACCCATTTGTTTATAATTACATTCCCCATCTGCAAAGCCACGAAACCATTAGTCACCAAACCACTGAGAGGGAGGAAAAAAACTTCTCACCAAATTGGCTGCTTGGAGCTCTCCTGGTAAGTAGGCTGCTGATTTTACAGGCCAACAACTTACCTAAGACTGTCTTGCACAAAGTGAAACCCCGGACATCTTTATCAGGCTCATGTCAAGGGACTCTAGTGACCTGTCCTCTTGCAAAAACTCTCAACTGAAAGGCTTGCCAAGAGGTTATTAATACCTGACATGTTAGTTTCATGATACAGTAGTCCTGAGGTTGAGGACTGCTTTTAAAGCCTACAGAGCAGTGGTTCTCCACATTCCTAATCCTTTAAGGCAGTTCCTCATGTTGTGGCGACCCCCAAACATAAAATTATTTTTGTTGCTACTTCATAACTGTAATGTTGCTACTGTTATGAATCGGGCGATCCCTGGGAAAGGGTCTAGTGGTTGCTAACCAATAGAATGAAACGTCTTTGCAAATTTACTTAGACCACATAAAGGTGTGTAAATAATAATTGAGGCCATAAGGCACAGACGAAAACTCACCAGTTTCCACCTGCTTCTATAAAAGTCATATGCACCTGCCAGAAAAATATTTTGCCCATCAAAATTTCCACGCCTCCAAATCAACAACTCACTCAAAAAGAAGTTGCTAAGAGGACGGGAAGCTGAAGGCTACACGTGCTATAAACGTGAGAAAGACCTAGAAACTCCAGGGCAACATCCCAGGAGACCCCGGCAAATAGGGATAACAATGTGCCCCAAATAAATTCCAGACGGCATCATGAGATGTAGGTGTTTTGGTGGAGGTGGGGTTGGGTTGTTGTTGTTTTGATTTTTACTATTTTGAAACATTTCAAAGCCACAGAGAAGTTGAAAGACGAGTACCATGAACGTGTAACTATCCTGTCAATCACTCCCTTTTGTCACATCTGTGTTGTGCCTCTGTGGGAATGTGCCTGTCGGATCTGTGTGCTTCCCTTGGCTGGGCACTTTACCACATAGCCTCCAAAGACATCCTCCAGCACAACCACAATACTACTATCGCCCTCAGAGAATTCCTTATTGAGCTCGTGGTCTTCTTTGACATACCATCCGTACCCCAACCGCCCCTATCCTCCCCGTCCCTCAAACTTGGTTTTCAATCCAGTGCCTCAGCTGCATCTGCTTGCCTCCTCAGTTCCCTCCTTTAGTCTAGAACGAGTGCCACAAAACAGCAACGGCAAAAGCCCTAGCAAACTCACTGCCAGCGCGCTGACTGACGCTTGCAGGTGTGAGTACAGCTCAGGGTCCCATAGGTGCGAGGAGAGCTGCTCCGTGGGCTTCCGAGACTGCAGCTCTTTGGGGGAAACAGAAAGTCCCATCTTTCTCCTGAAAAGTGACTTCAAACTGCTGACCTTGCAGTTAGTGGCCGGGCTTGTAACCCTCCAGTGCACCGGGGCTCTCTCCAAGCGAGTCCGTCGAGCACTGCTCACCACAAGCTGGGAAGGCCGAGCCCACCCCGAGTGCTTCAGAGGAAGGCCTGGAGATGGGCTTCGGAGAGATCCGCCGCGGAGGGCCCCCAGAGCACAGCTCTGTTCGGACCCACTCGGGTCACCTGCGGGAGAGCTGTCGTGGGGGCCACTGGCTCAGTCTGGAGAGGCTCTCCAGGTGCGGCTGTTGATGACAGCAGGAGCATTTTTAAAGTCCAGGGCCACTGTTGCCGGCAGCTCCCCACATCTTTTTTCTCCAGTTGTTTCCTCAACATTATAGGCAGTTAAATGCTTCTGCCAAGAAACTGCTACGGCTGAGGTCACAAAGGACCCACTGGAGACGCCGAAGAGGTTAGTGTGCCCCATTTCTGGAGTCACCAGGCTTGAAACTTTGCTTGTGGAGTCATGCTTGAAATGCAGAACTCCAACTCCAACCCCCGTTGTCCCTCCTCTTCCCTGCCCCACCAATCAAGTCGACTTTGCCTCAGAAGGACCCTATCTAGGAGAGGGTAGAACTGCCCCATATGGGTTTTGGAGACTAACTTCTTTTTTTTTTGTGTGGGCATCACTGCTCTCTGGTGGGAGTGGGAGGCCCAGCCTTGCTCCTGGAGAGCTGCTGCTGGATTTGAACCGTCAACCCAGTGGGCCACAGACCCGCACACAACCACTACACCACCGGTGCTCAGCCGACTGTGACTTCTTATGGGAGTAGAAAGTTGCATCTTTCTCCCAAAGAATTGCGGGTCTTTTCAAGCTGTTAACCTGTAGAGGGCAGTCTAACACATAACCCAGATGCCACCAGAGCTCCTTTTAAATGCACAAAACGGAAAGGAACTATCTGAGGGAAAAAAAACAATGGCTTGGTACAGTGTGAGGAAAAGCAGGAAGGAGTGAGACACACCAGAACAGTGGGGACAGAAAACAGTATGAAAGAAAACCCAGAAGTTATCCAAGAAAAGGTTTTTTTTTAAATCTTCTAATCAAAAGGACAGAGGAAGGGCTGAGCCCCGGTGGCATAGTGGTTGAGGGCGGGACAGCGGCTCATGGCTTGGTGGTTCAAATGCAGCAGCAGCTCTTTGGGAGCAAGGCTGGGTAGCTCCCACGACCAGCAGAGGGCAGTGATGCTCCCGCTTCCCCCCCCCCCACCCCCGAAAGAAAAAAAGGACAAAGGCGTTGACATATTTGGACTGCAGTGTTGGTGAAGACCACGGAATGCAGCACGGACTGCCAGAAAAACAAACCAATCTGTCTTGGAAGAAGGACAAACAGAATGTTCCTCAGGAGCAGGGGCGGCGAGGCTTCAGTCAGCTCATTCTCTGTGGACACATAATCTGAAGAGGGCAGCCACTAGAAAAGAACGTTGGAGAAAGCAGCAAACAAAACAGAAACAAACTCACTGCCAGCGAGGCCCTTCTGACTCACAGCCACCGACGGTCCAGTCGAGGGCCGGTGAACCCAGGCTGACCTTGCTGGGTTGGAGTGACTCCAAAGCGGAGACCAGGGACTTCGACCTACCACCACCGAAGACGGTGCAGGCTGACCGCTTCATGCTGAGCCACGCGGGCTGTCGTGAGCCGGGACGATGGCCACCAAAGGGCAGAGCACATCAAAGTCACAGCTTTCCACATAAATGAGCCCTGAGACAAGATGCCGCGTAAGATAAGTCAGCCATAAAAAGACGACTGGATGATCCCATTCACTTGAAGCCTCTGTTGTTGCTTCCAGTCGGCTCCAGGACCCTGGGTGCAACAGAACCACCTGGTCCTGCGATCAGCTCACAACAGTGTCATTCAAGCCTCTCGCCGTGGCCACCGTGTCAATCCATGTCCTGAGGGTCTTCCTTTGAGTGGCTGCCCTTCTACTTTACCAAGCACGATGTCCTTTTCCAGGGACTGTGTTCTGCCGGTACCCCGTCCAAAGCACTTGTCCAAACCAAGTCTCACCATTCAAGTCAGGAAGTGAGGAGTGGACCTATAACCTATCAGATCAGCAGAAACCAAAATAAAAAAAGGACAACTTTTGGCCAAGATATGGGTGAAATAAGTCTATTTAGACAGTGTAAGGAACATATACAATACTATACCCTCATGTAGGGCAATGTTTCAAATTCCTAAAATATCTAGAATCTGGCAAACGTATATAGACCCACTGCTGTTGAATTGACCCTGATTCATAACGATTCCTATATAGCAGCAGTTCTTAACCTGTGGGTCGTGACCCATTTGGAGGGTCAAACGACCCTTTCACAGGGGTTGCCAAGACCAACAGAAAACACATAAATATTTCACAATATATAATTACATATTGTTTTGTGGTTAATAACTATGTTTTAGTTATATTTAATTACTTTTTTGGGGAGGCATCACTGCCCTCTGGTGGGAGTGGGAGGCCCAGCCTTGCTCCTGGAGAGCTGTTGCTGGATTTGAACCGCCAAGCCCGTGGGCCACAGTCCTGCACTCAACCACTATGCCACCAGGGCTCAGCCCAGTTATATTTAATTATGGTCAATTTGGAACAATGAAAATACAACCTGGGGCTGAGCCCCGGTGGTGTAGTGGTTGTGTGCAGGGCTCCAGCCCACTGGGTTGGTGGTTCAAATCCAGCAGCAGCTCTCCAGAAGCAAGACTGGGCTTCCTACTCCCACCAGTGGGCAGTGATGCCTCCCCCAAAAAAGACAAGAAAATTCAACCTGTATATCAGCTATCTATATTACTATTCATAACAGGAGCAAAATTGCACTTATGAAGTAGCAATGAAAATAATTTTAGGGCTGAGTCCCGGTGGCGTAGTAGTTGTGTGTGGGACTGTGGCCCACTGGAACGGGGCTGGGCAGTGGGGCTGGGCCTCCTACTCCCACCACCGGAGAGCAGTGATGCCCTCCCCCCCCCAAAAAAAATTTTATGAATGATTCATTTAAAAAAAAAAGAAAATAGGCTGAGCCCCGGTGGCGTGGTGGTTGTGTGCGGGACTGCAGCCCACTGGGATGGAGGTTCAATTCCGGCTCCCAGGAGCAAAGGCTGGGCCTCCTACTCCCACCACCTGAGGGCAATGATGCCTAAAATTAAAAAACAACAACAACAACAACAACAACAACAAAAAAGACAATAATTTTATGGTTGAGGGTCAGCACAACATGAGGAACTGTATTAAAGGATCGGGGCATTAGGGAGTTTGAGAACCACTGCTATATAAAGTTGCTGAGGTTAGTATAAGTCTTTATGGGTACAGACAGCCTCCTCTTTGGCCCACAGTACAACTGGTGGGTTTGAACTGGCGATCTTGCAGTTAGCAAGTTAGCAGTCGAATGCTTACCTGACAGAGCCACCAGGGTTCCTTCATGTATACAGCCCAAAGTTGATAAGTGGTTACCAATGGTGCGAGGGATAGAAAGGGAAAGAGGTGTTGCTTAGGGGGCACTGAGCTGCCGTGAAGGGTGGGGGAAATTTGAGAAGTAGAGAGTGGTGATGGATGTACAATATGACTAACTTAATTAATGTCCCCGAGTTGTACATATAGACAAGTACTGGAATGACCAATGTTGTTATATATATTCTGTTATATTAATATTACAGAAAATGCCTATCTATAGAAAAAAGTAAAAAAGATAAAAATTCTGCATGGAAAGAACTACAGTCAAAAGATAAAGACAAGAAGGGAAATATTTATAACATCACAGCAGAGGGCAAGCTTTCTTTAAATACAAAGAACACATGCAGATCAGTACAAAAGAGATCGACACCCCAAGAGAGAAATAGGCAAAGGATATAAAACTATTTATTCATGACTTCCAAAACTAGGAAAGCCACCACCAAACCAAAGGCCCTGCCATCACGCCGATTCTGACTCATGGTGACCCAAAAGGACTCGGCAGGACAGCCTGACCAGGTTTCCAGGGCTATGAGCCTTGACAGACACAGACTGCCTCATCTTTCTCTAGCAAGGTCTACAGGAGGGCTTCCAAGTTTGTGGGAAAATTCCATTATCTTTGCATACCATTTATCCAGGAACTTCTTGAAGCCTCTTGTATTTTCTAATAAGGAAAATATTAAATGAAACTACATGCACTTCTCATTAGAGTTTATTTTGTTATCTGACATTTCACAAATATGATCATAATTAAAAAAAAATCTATTATTCAGCTAATCTGTACATTGATGACCTCTGACTGACAAGAACAAATCCCAAGATCCAAGGCGAGAGGCACACTGGCTGTGATGGTTAAGGTTAAATAAAGATGGTCTGTGATCTAAGTGAGTTAGCAGTCATGTAATGATGTAGTCATCCTCCATTTTTGGTAATGCTGTTTTCTGTATAACGACTTGGTCTTTGAAACCTAACCATGTAAGGAAGTGAGGAGTGGGTGTACGACTGCATACTCCGTCTCATCTATCAGATTAGCAACAACCAAAAAACTTGTCAACTTATGGTTGACCAAGAGATGGATGAAATACGCTTATTCATACAATGTTAGCGGGCACATGTGTTAGCCCAGGTTGACTGGAGGAACAAATTCATAGACATTCATCTGTGTATAGAAAAGAACTTTCTATAAAAGAGCAAATGAATATTGAGAAAGCATCCCCAGCCCAATCCAGATCACGTCCATAACCTAATACTAGCCCATATGTCCGATACTGGACCATAAAATCCTCTTTAGACTCACACAGCACATGCACAGATCGCAAATGCAGCAAGATCACAGGCCAGAAGGTAGAAGGTCGTGTGGATCCAGTGGCAGTGGAAGCATCTCAACACTGGCACAGGTCTCCCTGAGTCTGCTTCAGCTCTCTGAGTGTCTCAACACGAGGAAAGGGAAGGCAGAGAGTGTGGGTCTGGATTCAAATGAGCTACTTATCTCCCTTGCACTTCCAAATGAGGTCATCAAGCTGCTATCTGATTGACAGGCTTAACTCCAACCCTTCACTCAAGTTGACAGGAGATACTGTAACTGCTGCAGCACATAAAAGATATCCTCAAAAAAAAAAAAAAAAAGGTTATATCCTCACGAAGGGCAATTTGGCAACACTAAAATTTTAAACGTATATGAGAAGTGAGTCAAAAAGTATTGCTGCTCCAACTCCCACCACCTGAGGGCAGTGATGCCTAAAAAAAAAAAAGTATTGCTGCTTACATATCAGTTCATACATGCAGATTTAAACCTGTCTCTGAGATCAGTGGATGGCTGCAGGCAAGTTCTTCAGGTAAATACATATATCTTAGCCTCATTAGGGTGTCTTCCAAAAAATCCAACCAAAACAGTGGCTTCTAAAGGAATCTGCTGGACCAATTCAAGACAGGGCAGTGCAGACAGTGCAGAAGGTTTGGTGACTGTTACTTGGGACTCCACAGGGGTCATCTTGATCGATTTTCTTAAAGGGCAGGGGACAGTCACAGGGTTTTTTTAGGAAGAAGTTTTAAGAACACTGAATATTGATGAGGAAAAGGGCAAAAAAGTTGAGCCAAGGAATTTTTTTCCCCCCATCACAAGAATGTAGCTGCTCATTCCTCGAGGGGTAGCATGGGCTGTCCTACCCGGGTGTTAGCAGTCTAATGCTTACCCCACTGGGCCTCCAGGCCTCCTGATACGGTCTCCAATAGGGACTGCTCGAGTAAGCGGAAGTCTCACCCATCAGTAGATGCATGGGGCCATTACGCAGAATGACTCCAAAGGGCCTTAGAGAAATCACTTACCCTCGCTTGAGCCTCGTTTTGCTCTCTAAGATGGAGCTGTTACTTTATACGATTGGTGTGAGGAGAAAGACGGGCCTTTCTACTCCTGTAAAGAGTTTAGGAAACTCAGGGCTGAGCCCCGGGGGCGTGGTGGTTGTGCGCGGGACTGCGACCTACTGGAATGGAGGTTCCATTCCAGCAGCGGCTGCATAGGAGCAAAGGCTGGGCCTCCTACTCCCACTGCCAGAGGGCAGTGATGCACCCCCCCCCCC
>PVJH01021717.1:0-10278 GCA_004026705.1 Nesogale talazaci
TTTAACTCTTAGCACAATCCATCCATTGTATGCAAAGCACATTTGTACCTTTGATGCCATCATCTTTCTCGAAACATTTTCTTTTCACTTAAGCCCCCGGTATTGGCTTCTCTTTTTTCTACGCTCTTCCCACTGCCTCATGGACCCTTGATAACTTACCAACTATTATAATGGTGTCTTGTCAAGTACTGTCTGATGTCTCCCTTCGTCCACTTCCTTCTTGTCAGTACCTCAGGAAGGAGGCTCTATGTAGATTTTTATAATTAGTTCCCCTTTTCTACTCCACCTTCTCTTCACCCTCCCATTATGCCACTCGCCTCACTGGTCCTAAAGGGGTCATTCGTCCTGGACACCCCGTGTTTCCGGTTCCTATCTGTACCTATCTTCTTTCTTTTTAATGGTATGTTCAATATTCTTCACCAACACCATAGTTCAGATGCATATATTTTTCATCAGTCTTCCTTATTCAACATCCAACTTTCACATGCACGAGGTGATTGAAAACCTATGGCTTGAGGCAGACACCTCTTGGTCCTCAAAGTCACACCCGGGGTTTTTAACACTTTAAAGATGCTAGCACAGCTGTGGCAGTCATATGCTTAAGTTAATTTCATGATTGAGATGTAGGGGTGGAGTCTAGCCTGTTAATCTGGAGATTGCCATTGAGTGGCCAATGAGGCCTCTGTGTGGGCATGGCTTTCTCCTGATACATCTGGGAAATCTCGCGATTTTTCCCTCATGAAGATGAGAAGCTATCTCCCCAGTTGTTGGGAATTAGTCTCAGAGACAATGAACTATGGACAAGACAAGATGGCAGCATCCAAGGAGCTAGACGAGCCAGAGGAGAAGCCACACGGCCTTACCCTGATGGGACCAGACCTCTGAACTTGGAGAAGCCACGAGGAGATCCTGGCCAGCGCTGAGTTGCTTCTACCACCACTGGATTGTTGATGGACCCTGAACCCTGGAAGCGAGGAGCCCTGGGGAGACCTCTGCCGGCGCCAGGACTCTGCACCCACTGGTCTGTGACTTCATGAGTTGGAAGGAGACTTTATAGACTTATATTGGGCATATAGGTTAATATCAGCCTTATTACTTTGAACTGGGCTAGGCTGGGGATGCTTTCTCAATGTCCCATTCCTCTTATATATAAACCTTTTCCTTATATCCATATGCATGTCTATGTGTTTGTTTCTCTAGTTTACGGGGATTAACACAGCAGCAGACTGACCCAGTACAGTGCACCGTTTGCCTCTTGCCTGTTGCTGCCATGCGCATTCCCTGTGAATCCAAGCAAGATGAAATCCTTGACAACATCAATCTATTATTCTCCATCTGACCCGAAGTTGTGAGGATTTTGGGTCTTGTTTACATTGACTTGTAATCCATAATGAAGGCTGCAGTTCTTGATCTTCATCAGAAAATATTTCAAGTCCTCTTAACTTTTAGCAAGCAAGATTGTGCCATCTGCGTACCAGAGGTTCTTAATAAACCTTCCTTCAGTTCTTCTCCACACAATACAGTTTCTGTGATTATTTGGTCAGCATGCAGACTGAATAAGTATGTTGAGAGAATATAACCTCAATACACATGTTTTATGATTTTAAACCATGTAACACTTCCTTGTTTTGTTTGCACAACTGCCTCTTGATCCATGTACATGTTTCACATGAGCACAATTAAATGGTCTGGAATTCTCTTTCTTCTCAAGGCTATCCATAGTTTGTTATGGTGTACATGGTCCAATGCCTTGAAATAGTCACCAAGACACAAATAAACATCTTTTTGGTATTCACTGCTTTTAGTCAAGATTCATCTGACATCAGTAATGATATCCCTTGTTTCACTTTCCTCTTCTGAATCCAGCCTGAGCTTCTGGCAGCTAGCTCCCTGTCAATGTACAGTTGAAACCTTTTTGGGATCATCTTCAGCAAAATTATTATTTGCATGTGACATCAGTGATGTTGTTCTATGGTTTTTGCATTGTGTTGAGCCACCTTTCTTTGGAATGGAAACAAATATGATTTTCCTCCAGTCAGTTGGCTAAGCAGCTATTTTCCAAATTTCTTGGCATAAATTAGTAAGTGTTTCTAGTGTTTCACCAGCTTGCTGAAACATGTCAATCGACATTCCATCAATTCTTGGGACCTTTTTGGCTAATGCTTTCAGTTCAGCTTGGACTGTTTCTCTTAGTACCATAGTTTCTTGCTCATAAGCTACTTTCTGAGACGGTGAAATGTCGACTCATTCTTTTTGGCATTTGGCATTTGACTCTGTGCATTCTTTCCATCTTCTGTTGAAGCTCCCTGCATCACTCAGTATTTGTTCCATAGAGTCTTTCAGCCTTGCAACTTGAGGCTTGACTTTTTCTTTAGCTTTTTTAATTTAAGATATGCTGACAGCGTTCTTCTTTTTTTTTTTTTAACTGTAAGGGATAGGTAATGTTATTTTCCATTTGAGAGGTGAAAAAACGGAGACTTGAAAAGTTCATTTTAGATGTGATTGCATCGCATTTACCTCCGAGTGGCCTCATGTGACAGAGCACCATTTCTTCGAGGCTGTGATCACTCCTGGAGTTCATCACCAGGAGCCACTAGATAGGTGGGTTCTAACAACCAACCTCTTGCTTAGCAGCTGGCTCTCAGTCAACTGTTGCACCTCAGCCAGTGGAGAAAGCTATCAAATGCCGGGTGATTGGGTTAGCAAAGCCAACTTTGATGGGAATCAGACCATGTCAGTTTCCTGCTTGTAGTTCTGGTCCATGATGACTGCAAGCTTTGGAAGGTCCCTAGGACTCTGTGCTTTGGAAATGTGATGAATGATGTAATGTTGGTTGTTACAAGGCTCATAAGTGCTTTGGTAACTGAAAGCCTCCTATATGGAGGACATGTAGTTGTTATTAAGCATGAACTCTTACACAAGATGGTATATTTCAAATGGAGAGGATGACAGGGCCATCCCATCTTCCCGCTGGGCCTGGAGCAGAGAGGAACAAGAACTCCAGGAAACACTTACAATAAGGTATGTAAATAAATGCCCCTTTATAATTACTCTGCTATTGCAAAGAGCCACTTGTGTGAATTGGGCTGTCCAAGATGTGAGAAATAAGTCACCAGGCCAGTCCATCTCCAGCAGACAGTCTGGTAGTTTCTAAAAACCAGGACACCTACTGAAAATCTCTAGGACACCCGATAGAGCTCAGGCACCTGCGGTGTGGATGGTGGGAGCTGGATGAATTAAGAAAGTGGGGGGAACTCTTAGATGATTCTGGGGAAAGGTTGTTAACCCTATTGTATTTAGCCGGTGAGGAGCTAGGGGAGGGGGCTTGTGAACTAGGGGGTAAAATGCTTTCAGAGGAGCTGTGAGGCACACTCCTACTCGCTCCAGTCATTTTACCCAATTTGTCTTAGAGCTTAGGTGCCTGATTTTGTAAAATTTAATAATAAATCCCTTTTTCTTGCTAAAGTGATCACAGATTGGATTTCTTGAGCATTTGTCTGTTAAAATCCAGTTAGAACAGAGGATGTACATTGGTACAGATAGGAACTGGAAATGGGGACTCCAGGACAGATGATTCCTTTAGGACCAGTGAGGGAGAGTGGCGTTATCGGGAGGATGGAGGGAAAGTGGAGTAAAAAGGGGGAACTGATTATAGGGATCTGCATATAACCTCCTCCCTGGATTACAGGCAACAGGGAAGTGGGCAAAGGGAGACATTGGGCAGTGTTTAATATGAGAAAACAGTAATAATTTATAAACTACCAAGGGTTCATGAGGGAGGGTGGAGAGTGGGAGAGAATGGAAAAAGGAGGAGCCAATACTAAGGGCTTAAGTAGAGAGAAAATGTTTTGAGAATGACGATGGCATCAAAGGTACAAACGTGCTTTGCATACAATAGATATATGTATGGATTGTGCTAAGAATTGTATGAGCCCCCAATAGAATGATTAAAAGACAAATCTCGTGATGTCCTACTGGTAAACTCATGGGATAGGGCCGTCTGCCCCATACTCTTGAGAGAGACCCCTTTGGCTATGGCCCAGACAAGGAGTTGATAATGGTCTGCCAGTTACCGAGAGGAATCCATACTGTCTCCAGGATTTTGACAACATTTCCCACAGAAAGAGCAGGGAATTGGACTGCATTCTCTCTGATATCACCCCTTGTTCTTTCAGCGGCATCCAAAGTGACCGATCCTGCCCATTAAGCGCCCACCTTCCCTTCTCTGTCAAGCATTCCTGGGTGACTTTGATGACACCCATACTCCTTCCTTCTCACCCCCAAGCATGCTAGCAGCTCGGATTGTGAGGCTTCTCTCATGAAGAGAATCAGGAGCAGGATCAGTTAGGGAGGAGAGCATGAAGTTTACTGGAACTTTCCATGTCCAAGACAGCTACACCTCAGCAAATACCAGAGCTGGTTCTATCAGAGGGGATGCGCCTCGTCCTGTTATTTCATTCATGATGCTGAGCTGGTCCATGGGGGAAAGAGAACGGTCTTTATGCCCACAAAGAGTTACAGTCTTGGAAACCCACAGGGTCACTATAAGTCAGAAGTGGCTTGATGAGAGTGAAAATTTGAGTTTGAGAAAGGCATGGACCTAAAGGGAGGCAGTACAAACCTAGTCAGTGGCCCCTTGGACAAAAGGCCCAGTGATCGGATTTAGTGAAGCTTACAGTCCAGAAAACCCCTGTCACACGAAGGGTCACCGTGAGCGGTCAGTGTTTTGGGTGTTGGTTTCATAAAACCAGGGTAGAAGGCGAAAGCTGAAATGCATCTTCAAGACTGTTCCAGCCTCAGAGGGGCCAGACTACAGTTCAGTGCCCTTGCAAAGGGTCCCCCTGCTCAGATTACAGGGACATTCCCTGAGCTCCATCGGACTCGGACTTTGGAAACGCTATCAAGGGAAAGAGGAACTGTGCAAAACCGGGGTGGGAGTCACTTTGCAGAGGGACGATGCTTCCATGACAACCAGAAAATGGCGCCGCAGGCTAACACAGTTTCAGGAGCTACAAGAAGACAACTGCCAACAATTGCAAAGCAGAGTTACCCTTTTATTAGGTCAGTTTGGGAATGTCGAAATAAATAAATAATAAATAAATACAAAACAGGCATGACCACTTTACCGAAAGCACATTCCCTGAGTTAAAAATAACACCTTCCCCGCCAATCCAGCCTGTGGGATTGGGTGGGACCCCAGTACACTGGTCTTCGTCCTTCTCGGTGCCCTCTGTCCGTGTTCTCACTTGGGCAGTAAGCCGCAGCCTGCCGTCTGCCGCCGCCTCCTTAGGCCCGGATCCAGAGCCGACTTGGGGGCAGCCTGTCTGCATCTGCCCTTCCTCTTGAACAGTCCCAGGTGACTCTGCATACCTTCTTATGTCCTCGACAGTGAGAGAGGAGACTGCCAGGGAGGCTGAAGCTGAAGTCCAACTCCAGACATTCCAGGTCTTCTCTCCATTTAGGCACTCAAAGGATATGCTTGCTCAGAAGGGCAGGTGGGCCCCAGTAGCTTTCCTGAGACATCGGAGACATGGTGGGGCACGGAAGTCTTCCTGGATGTTGGAAACAGCATCTCCTCCAAGTGCCCCTCGGTGTTTATGTCCACCTTTCCTACGCCCCATCCCTCGCAAGTCCATGCTCATACTCACGTCAGAACACAGTGTGCTCACAGGCTGCCATAAAATCAGTGCACTCAAAGCCTCACTGGATAAAGTGGTCAGTATAAATAACATGAAAATTCACATTTTTTTTTTTGCATAGTAGGGCCAGTAGGCCTCCTGGATCAGGTCTCGAAATCAATGCATCTTTACACACAAATGTTAAGCAACAGTTATAAAATAATAAATAGATAAATTACTTATATATAAAACAGCATGAAGGACAGTGGCAACCTGAGAGCTGGCCAATCTATAAATAAATTAGCTGTTTGTTTCGATCGGCACATTGCATTTAAATATAAAAATGTATGAAAGATATTATTATACTTGTTGCATTTAAATATAAAAATGTACCAAAGATAGTATTATACTCTTCTTAAATAACAAAGAAAATCAGAAAAATAGAATTTGGGGGGCTATGCCATCATAAAAAAACATTGTGGCTGGGAGTTTCCCTGTTTCTTCCAGGAATTAGGACCTAAAAGAGAATGGTAACAATGGTGAGACAAGCTCTTCTTCTGTCATAAAAGCTTTCCCTTGGGGGCTTGCTTTGTTAGCGATTCCATGGCTGTGGCCATACCATGCTCCTTCCCAGAGGCTCACCTGAGAGCTTGCTTAGGATCAGTACCTGATCATGCCGCTTCCTTGCTTAGAGCCCAATAATGGCTCCCCAGTGCCCCTCTCATATGATTGCAATTCCTGAAATCAGCTTGCAGGCCCTCCATTCTCAGATCCCTGCCCACCCCACTCTTCTGCCTCTGCTCTCCCCTGTAGGAACCCTGGTGGCCCAAGCAGTTCAGCACCCAGATGCCAACCCCAAAGTTGCCATAGGGAAAGTACCTACTGGCTCTGTGGGAGAAAGCCATGACAATCCGCGTCTGCAAAGACTACAGCCAGGCAAACCCAATGGGGGAATTCTGCTCTGTCTCATGGCCTCACTCTGAGCTGGACCAGACCCCGCAGCAGCTAGGAAGAACCTGTGCCTGCTTCCTGCTTCATCCCTGGCTCAGCACAGTGCCTGGCACGATAGGGGTGTCAAATAAAGTCTGTTCATGAACAAATGCTTGTTTCAGACTGGCTGCTGTGCACTGGGGACACCATGTGCCCACTGTCCATCTGCAACAACCCCCCCTCCCCCAGTGCCCTTTCTGGGTACACTGAGTCTGCACGCCCGGGGTGCTCACCTAACTGCAGGACACAGATGCCCACTCACTCCACAAGGAGCTGTAGTAGCGGTCCCGGGCTTGCACTCGGACCGTGGAGTCTTTATGGCAGGTCACCTTGGCCGAGGTCTTGTCCACACAGGCTCTGTCTTTCTGGAAAGGGCAATGCAATCTGTGAGTTCCCTGTGCCAACGCAGCCATAAGCCAGGCAGCCCGTATTTCTGCAAAGGACAGCTCCCCAAACAATCACACCCAGATCTCAGGTCAGCATGTTTGCAAGTCACCGGGGAGAGTGTAGATCGTCTGCCACCTACTGGCAGTAGCTCTAAGCACAGCTTCTACTTTGCTGTTTTGCTGTATCTGGGTGGTATCAAGAGAAAGGAGTCTGGGTGGTTCGGGATGGGGGGGGGGTGCGCGTGGGGTGGGGGTGGTGGGGAGCACTTGGCTGCTAACTGAAAGGTCAGCAGTTTCACGCCCTCATCTCCCACTTTCACACAATGCCGATTTTCGCCTAATGCCCTGGCTTCTGGCCTGTGACCATGCTCCTGCATGAGGCAGAAATGTATGCACTGTGACTTCAGGGAAATGTTTTGGGTTCCTGAGGTCTCGATTTCCTTATTTATAAAATGGGCATAAGAGTAAAAAGATCTCCTGGCAGAGCTGTAAAAATGAAAGGTGACCCTTAACGAAGTCTTTACCTAGTAAAAGCGTTCAGTAAATATTACCTCTTCAGGTTAGGTGCTATAAAGAGGGAAGATAGTCATCAAGGTTTTAAAATCATGTTTAGGTAAAATCTCCTAGCCTGCTGAAATTTTCAGGGGTGACTGAGCCCCTTCAGGCAAGTGCTCGATCAAGGGTAAATCCTTGGCTGGGTGCAGGAAATCTGGGCTTGAGCTCCAGCCCTGCACCTCCCAGGCAGCTTCCTTTTCTCAGTGGGGGCTCGTGTGTTATGATAATGCAGAGCTGGTTTTAGTGATGGTGCCTGCCAGACTAAGATGGACTAGGAAGCAAGGCCTGGAGCTCTACTTCCAATAAACTAGCCAATGAAAACAAATGGATCACGCTGTTCTGATTTCATTGTGCTTGGGATCACCATGAGTGTAGGGTCAGGTCCACAACAGCTGTCTCCCATGGCAAATGCTTTCTGCCGCCTCTCGATGATTTGCTACACAAGGTCTCTCGCAGTGGTTTTACAAGTGGGGTCCCGGGAGCTCCAGGACTCTGTGAAAGTTGCCGTTGGGCCCTGTGAGGAATTCTGAAGCCAAGGGAAGAAAGTGTGATGGTCTCAACCTACGTCGGTGCCAACACGCCGTTTAGGGAAATAAGCTAACATCTGGAGCAGGTGAGCATGGCCCATTTTCAGTTGAGACACAGAATGAGTGTTCTCTTATCAATTATATCCAACGAGGACCAATTCTGCATGCCAAGATTAATGATCACCGGTCCTGCCGGCAACAGTGACTGGGTGACAGCGCTTCGTAGACCAAGTTGGTGTCATGGCGCTGCCACGTGCTTACCGAAGGCCTTGGATAAACCATGGCCTCTCTGGACTTCAATGCCTTTCCTTATGAAGCAGTGAGGAGGATGAGGTGAGATAATACATGGGAACCCCTTACCACCATTCCAAGGCCATAGAATGTGCTAGGAAAAGTTGCTTTTATTGTCAGTCACCTGCTCTGACCTGCTTCAAACTGACCCCAGAATATATCACACACGAATTGTGCCTTACCCTTTCTCTCTTGTTCTTGCTCTGTATCTGGACACAGAATGTCAGGGAGAAGTAGGAATGTGGGGTGCTCCAGGTGTCGGGGTACTCCCAACTGACCTCCATATGCCGAGAATTGGCTAGTGGCTTCAGCTGCAGGTTCTTGGGTGGGTCAGGTTTGACTATGGAAGAAGAGAACTCATTCAAACACACTGTCATTGAGTCAATTCCAACCCATGCGACCCTAAAGGAGAGAGTCAAAAGCCTCATCTCTTCCTCAGGGAGCAGCGGGTGAGTTTGAACTGCTCATCTTGGGGTTAGCAGCCCCGTGCATAACTCACGACGCCACCAGGGCTCCTGAAGGTAAACACCTTACGTTTTCCTGATGGGGCTCTGGGGCTTCTGCTTCGCCTTCCATCTTTTACCTGCCGTAGGAGAGTTACTTAACTTCTCTGAGCACCGTTTTCATCTGGAAAATTGAATTCATGCTAGCTTCCACCTCATAAGTGGTTGTAAGGATAGAATGAAATTCACCATGTAAAGTCCTTACAGGAGATCAATACCACTCTCCTTTCTACAATTTAAGTGCATTAAGGATCCCTAGGGCTTCACTTTCCGTCTTTGGGAATTGGACTGGTAAGCAATGCCCTCTTTCCTTCCCAGCCAGCCACTGTACCTTTGTGTATGCTCTACTGTCACCACAGCTGGTGTCACCTCCCCCTGCCCCCTCCCCATTCCCCCCAACACCTGCCAGGCAGTGAAGGCATCCTGCTCACCTTTCTGAGTCCGGGAACAACATGGGGCCGCAGCCGCAAAGGTGCCCAGCTACTGAACGGCTGGGACCATAGTACCTCTTGGCAAATGAAATCAACCAGCTGGCAGACGTGAGAAGCATGAACTGCCAGTGCCCATGGAAAGCAGCCCCGGGCAGTCACCACAGCTTAACTGAACCCTTGGGAGGCTCTGAAGTCTTCTCATCCCCACACTCTGGGGGCCACTTCCCTCACGACTTCTGCCTGTGCTCCAAAGATTCGGAGAGAGCAAGATGCTCACTCCTGGGTCATGCCACGAGAGTCCATCTTCCCTACGGTTAAGCAAGCCCCCTTTTGCATTAAGCATGGGGCGTTGCTGCACCTCTCCCTGAGCATAGAGGGAAAGTCTTCTAGGCAAGGCATGAAGGATACTGCAGTAGGTGTCCCCAAGACTTGGTCCTAATTAGGCTTATCTTTTCCTGGACGGAGAGACATTCTATAGAAGGTATGTGGACTCATCAGACTCCATATCAAGACCAGGGCACCTTGTTGCAGCTCTGGGAACATCTCCTTTCTGTTCCGAGTGCCACCTCTTTAATCTCAGCCAAACATCCCTTCCTTTTGGCTGCACCACGTCAAGTACATCCCACCCTCCTCCACCCCCTCCACCAAGACTCTGACTTGAGCAAGGTCTGCAGCTCTCATTTCATACAGCTGGCTTCAGGAGGGACTGATACAGAGAAGAATCAATGATCAGGAACTGTAATTCCAGGTGAGAAAAAGCTGTCCAATCTAAGAGATATTTTCAGATGGATTCTCTCTCTCTTCCAGAGAGACTGGCAGGGCATACTGGCCACTAGGAGGGATGTTCTGTTTGAAGGGCTCTTGGATTCATCAGAGAAGTGGCCTCCTGGACAGCAGAAGAAGCAGGGGCACAACGAGCCTGCCCTTTGCAGTGAATAGGTCTGGATCTGAGTTACCCTCAGGCCTGGGGAAAGTTG
>PVJH01021717.1:10378-38147 GCA_004026705.1 Nesogale talazaci
CCCCCCCCCCCCCCCCCTCCTTGATGCAGAATAAAAGAGGTAAGACTAGGAACTCACTCTCCTAATGCCCGGGGCAAGGTGAGTGACTGTGTGACCAACAAAGTCTGTGTTGGTAAGTGCACAGACTGCAAGCAAACTCACTGATGTCTCTGATGAAGAAGCTGCTGGTGTAGCTCTCGTACTTGAGCTTGTGAATAGCTTCCACCACCACATCAATAGGCAGGCTCTCCTCGGCGGCTGGGCAGGCGCTGGCCTCCTGACACTCCACCGTGTACTTCTTATACTCCCTGTGGTCCACTCTGACCTTCTCTTCAGACAGCTTCACCTCCCCACATGTCACCCCTTGGGGGTCAGAAGAGCTGAAATCAAATCAAATATCCTGTGTTACCCATTTGTCATGGAGCCCCGGGAGGGTGAGAGTGGTTCCCACGCTCCGCTGTTAACCAGGAGGTTCCAGTCCATGTGGAGGATCTTCCACAGAAAGGCCTGGAAACTCCTCATGATAAATCAGCCCCTGAAGGCCCCACGGAGCACACTTCTACTCTGACGGCTATTGGATGCTGGCTATCATTTGTGGATGTGTTCCTCTTGAGTGCAGCCACTGAAGCAGGGAAGCCGGCTGTCTGGGGACTCACCGACTCCCTCCCGCTGGTGTGATTTTTCTCAAAGCTGGAAACTGTCCCCCATGAGAGCAAGTTTAGTTGCAGGGTCCTGGCACAGCTGTCTGGAAGCAACTCTGTGCGCATACGCTTGTGGCCTAAACGAATCTGGATATTTTTAGATCTAGAGCCCCTGATCAAAACATTCTATTAAAAATTTAAATCCATGTGTCTTATTTTAGTTTTTTAAAAAGTCAATGCATATTAATGATTCAAATTAAAACGATAAAGATGCATATGACTGTGTGTGTGCCTCCGTCCTCCATCTTTTCACCCCTAAGCTCACTCCCCAGGTAGAAATACTAATCATAGGTTGCTGAAGCTTACCAGAACTTTTCCAGTAAATATGCTGAGTAATCATATATTCATGTCTATGAAATCATATATATAGATGGTTTATCTGCTATGTCTATATCCTTCTCTATAGCTACCTAGGTGCATGTATTTTTTGTGAAGGGGGCTCATATGATACATATTGCCTTGTAACCACCCTTTCTGAACATAGTACGGGAGCTCTCCACATCGAAACATAAAATTTCAAACCAACCTTAAGGTCATGGACTTGATTCAGACTTATAAAACATATAGTTTTAATAGCGACACTGTGCCTTATGTCCTATCCAGTATTGGACTGTTCCCCTGCTGAAGGCCCAAAATGCTTCAATGGACACTTACCCCTGTGTCTCAGTGTACTTTGTGTAAGCATTTGTAAGTGTGATCATTTGAACTGTGGGAAAATGAGACCACAATGGTTAACTTAGGGAGCACCAGTAGTGCAAGTGGTTTGCATTGGCTGCTGACCAATTAGAGAGTTCTCACCACCTTCACAGATGGGATCTGCTTCTATGAAGACTACAGCTAAGAAAATCCGGTGAGGCAGCTCGACTCTGTCATTCCTGAACTGGCCATGAGCGCTAACACCTACCACTACCACCACCGATATTAATTTACCCAGTGAAACCGTATCAGTGCCAGGCTGAGTGGCTAGAGTTGGCTCCATTATCTTACAGGGTATCAGGGAGTCCCAAAGATGGGCAAAAACATAGGTTCCACAGAAACCGCTTTCTTAGGGGTGGTGCAAGGGTGTTTGTTGGACAGTGAACTCTTCTCCTCCATCAGCTTCCCAGGGGTGGTATTAGCAGAAGAGAAAGAAGCTGAGCAGACCATGGAACAATGGCTAGGGGGATTGCACAGTTTGGGAGTCAACTTTAAGATTCCCATGATCTATGCCCTAGAACTCTCGTTTCTATTTTTGACTCAAGATGCCATTCTGGCAAGTCCTTTGTAGTTTCTCTTTCTTCTTTTACCCCTCCCATGGTACTCTGAGCCTCAATGATGCATTTCTAGGTGAGTAGAATGAGAGGGGCTTCAAACACGACCTAGGCTATTCTCAGACCTGGATGATGTTTGGTCCAAACGTGTGCAAATTCAAGCAAGTGGCTTAAATCCCCATGCCTTTTTTCTCCATTAGAGCAAGAGCGGGGCTGGAAAAGCTTGGGGTATTTGAGTATGTCCACCCTTATTTTCAGAAGGAAACACTTCTAGCAAAAAGCTGGGAAGCCACCTGAGTTTCACTTACCCTCTGCTGCCTTTGATGCTGAATTTCAAATCGGTAATGATTGCTGTCTGCCACCAGCAGGTGAAATGGCCAGAATAATTTTTGGCCTCACATTTTAGAAAGGTCTTATTTTTGGGTTCTGGATTGGAAGAAGAATAAAGATTGTGAAGTTCATCCATATATTTTCTTGGGAAATGAGACCGTTCTTCTGACAGTTGGTGCCAATGGGATGCTGAGTCAATAGGGGTATAATAGCTAACACATCTGAGGGAAGTCGTTTTAATCCCCCGTCCCCCAGGTTATTACTCAGGTGTTAATAAAATACACCATACATATTCGTTCATTCCCACCAGGTGTGCAATAATGTAAACCCCAAACTAAACCCACTGCCATCGAATAGATTCTGAATCGTAGCAGGCCTGTGGGACAGAGTGGAACCACCCTGGTGGGTTTCCATGGCTGCACATCTTCACCAGAGCAGACAGCTTCACCAGTGGCTGGCGCATTTGAACTATGGAGCTGTGAGTAGCAGCCTACAGTGTAACCCACATGCTTCACACCAGGGCTGCCCATGCAAGCATATTCTCACTGCCATTGAGTACATTCTGACTCATCCACCCACAGGATAAGGAAACCTGCCTGTGTGGGTTTTTGAGATTGGATATCTCTCTGGAAGTAGAAAACTTCGTGTTTCTCTTGGGAGTAGCTGGTGGTTTTGAATTGCTGACCTTGGGGCTAGCGGGCCATTGCGCAATAACTACAGAGCATCTCAGGGAAAGCAGTTGGCCTGAATACAAATCTCTCCCATAACAAGCGTACGTGGTTGATAAATGCAACCCTGGCTAAGAGCAAAGGAAACTGGAGATTCTGGGTGGCCTCAGTAAGGGAGTAGATGCTAATTCACTAATGATACTCACTGCATTTTTCCTTTCTTTGATTTTTATTTTGTATCGCTTATGAATTTATGAAGAGAACAATGACAATATCCCAGAGGATGGGATTACCTTTTTGGTCCTTCAAAATATCCGTGGACCAAACCCCATCTTCCTTTTTGTGAAGCAGCAAGAGCGAATGGCTTAGAACCTCATCTCCTTTCTGACAGGTGTATCGGCCAGCATGTTCAAACTCTTTGACGTGGACGGTCAGGGTTTTGCCAGAGCCCAAGACCTCACTGCTCTGGTCGGAGGTCCAGGTGATTCCGTCTTCTTCTGAAGTGTCACATGTGAGGACCACCATTTCTCCAGGAGCATCAGGGTGCCAGTCCAACTCTACAACATAAACTGAAGGACGGGGGGAAGAGGACTAGGTTATAAGCTCTATGAACTCTGGACTGTGTTCTTTAAACCACAATGGCATCTCCACTGCCTAAGTATAGATTTGCTCATAACTAATACTTGGCAAAATGTTTGCTGAGATGGCCTCTGGGTACTGGGTCCCATTTGGTTTAGAAACCCAGAAGCAGAAAGACCATAGGTGCCTTGGCAGCTCACTAACTGGAAGATCACTCTCAAAAATTAACCTTTGATTTGCTGGCAGATAGAGAAGGCTTGGATACACTGAAAAAGTGCACACAACACTGAAGTTCTTGGCGAAGGTGTAGTGGATGGAGATAAGAAACTTCCCGCATATCCGGCACTCCAAGATGTGAATGCAACATACTTACATGAAGCAGGGAACCAATAGAGAGGTCTAAAGGGCTGGGCACAATCCCAACCATGTGGAGGGGGCCTTCTCCACCTCCCTCAGAAGAATTCCCTTCAGAGGACAGCACAGAAGCTGCAGCTCAGGGAGAGGGACAAGTCTGACCAGAGCACACAGGAGCAAATGAAGGGAGAAGAAGAGAGAGTGGAACACATCCTGGTCCATCAAGCCCTGAGTACGACATTCCCATTCAGAGCAGCCAAATCACAGAAAGGACCATAGGGCCGGCCCCACTACCAGACATGATGTTCCTCACTGACCCACAGCACCACCGGGGACAGCACTGGATACACAGTGTGGGAATTGCACCCAATCTGACCCAATCACACTGATTTGAAACACTAAGTATGTGCAACAGAACAGCAAGAGCAACAGAGAACGAAGTCCCAGGAAAACCAAAATTAGACTTTGGGGCCAGCCCGTGGCACCCCATCAGACCACCACCCCAGACCTTGAACAGACCTTGAACTATTTACAGGCTTTTCTTTTTGTTGTTGTTTTGTTTTCTTTTGTTGGCTTGTTTTGCTCTGTCTTGTTGTTTGTACATATTCTTATCTCTACAGGTCTATGTAGATAAGGTAGGTGGGATAAACAATGTGGAGGGGCACATGGAAGAGGGGGAGGTACGGGAAAGGAAGCGGAGTTAACAACCCAGGGACAAGGGAACAAGTGATCCAAAATTGATGGTGAGGAGGATGTAGGAGGCCTTTGTAGGGCATGATCAAGAGCAATGCAACTGAGAGGAATTACTGAAACCCAATGAAGGCTGCACATGATAGTAGGACAAGTGGAAAGTAAAAGGAAATAGAAGAAAGAACTAGGAGGCAAAGGGAATTTATAGAGGTTTAAATTTAGGCATGTACACATGTAAATATATTAATATATGGCAATGGGAAAATAGATCTCTGTACACATATTTATAGGTTTAGTATTAAGGTAGCAGATGGACATTGGGCATCTACTCAAGTACTTCCTCAATGCAAGAACACTTTGTTCTATTAAACTGACATTCCATGATGCTCATCTTGGATGCTCATCAAAGACAGAGTGGATACATGAACAAACATGGTGAAGAAAGCGGATGGTGTCTGTCTATCAAAAGATATAGCATTTGGGGTCTTAAATGTTTGAAGATAAGCATGCGGCCATCTAAATGAGGAGCAATAAAGCCCACATGAAAGAAGCAAACTAACTTGTGTGATTATGAGGTATTGATAGGATCAGGTATCAGGCATGAAAGAACCAAAAAAAAAAAAAATCATATCGTTGTGAATGAGGGGGAGTGCGGAGTGGAGACCAAAGCCCATGTGTAGGCCTTACAGAAAGGTCTCAGGGAGGAAGTGCATGTGCCAGTCAGGGTGCAGTATAGCACTGATGAAACATACAACTTTCCTTTAATTCTTTAATGCTTCCTCTTCCCCACAATCATGATCCCAATTCTTCCTTACAAATCTGGCTAGACCAGAGAATGCACACTGCTACAGCTCAGAACTGGAAACACAGGGAATCCAGGACAGATAACAACTCAGGACCAATAATGAGAGTAGACGTACCAGGAGGGTAAGGGGAAGGTGGGGGAGGAAGAGAGACCGATCACAACAGACAACAGAGAAGTGAGTGAAGGGAGATGTTGGACAGTGTAAGACATGAAAATACAAAAAAAAAAAGACATGAAAATACAATAATAGTTTATAAATTATCAAAGGTTTGTGAGGAAAGGAAGAAGGGTGGGGGTGGAGGGACAAAAATGAGGGAAGCAAGGGCTCAACTGGAAAGAAAATGTTTTGAGAACGATGATGGCAACAAATAAACAAATGTGCTAGACACGATGGATGGATGGACTGTGATAAGAGATGTATGAGCCTCCAATAACATGATTTTTTTAAAAAAAGTAACTTCCAGCACAATTTCAGTTTCACAAGGAACTTAAACCAGAGCACAGCATTTGCCAGGATAACACGATGGTTCAAAGTTCAGAGTTTAGAGAACATGTTCCCAGCCCTGAATCCCATCCTTATGCACAGATTCGAGGATTGAGGGCAAGAGTGTTAGCCAGTATGAGCCTCTGCTTCCTTGTTGTTAAAGTGGCTGCAAAACCGTATCCACCTTCTACCTTGTAGGTCTGTTTAACTTTAAGACTCACCTGAAAAATAAAAATAGCACATGGCTTGACCTATGATCCACTAAATGTGAGTTACTGGTCTTCTTCTCAGACCAAAGGACCAGATAATCCCTTCTCCATCGTCCCATGGAGGTTTAAGGATTTCAATCTCTCTGCAGAGGGATCATCAGGGGAGATTGTCATTCTCTGTGCACTATTCATCATTTCCCCGATCTTACAATTTTAGGAGGCAGTGTAGTCTTCCTATTTTATCGAGGAGGATACAGGGGTTAAGCAAGTTTCTCTTGAGTCATTGTATTTTTCAACAACCGAAGTAATTACCCTAGCTAGCCTTTCCACCCTTCTGCACTCACCGATGAGTTGAGGTTCCATTGTGGTAGCTATTCCTTGGGATCCTCCATTTCACAGGTGTGGAGACTCAGGCTCAGCGGTGACCCCAGTGTAGATCACACAGCCAATAACTGGCAGAACCCTTACTGAAACCCAAGTCACTGCAAACCTAAATCCCCTCCTTTCATCCCTGGTCAGCAGGGAGTCACCCCACTGTCCACTGAGGGGACAGCACTGAGGGATGGTGTAAAAGATGTAGGAGGACACAGGCCTTACTTTTACCACTTCATTCCTGGCAAAGTCTATCTTGTTTCCAGCTACAGCAGTGGTCCTCAATCTGAGTCATGACACCTTTGGGGGTGGAACGCCCCTTTCACAGGGGTCACCTGATTCATATCAGTAGCAAAATGACAGTGATGAAGTAGCAACAAAAATAATTTTGTTGGAGGGGAGGGATCATCACAACCCGAGGAACTGTATTGAAGTGTCATGACATTAGGAAAATTGAGAACCACTGATCTACAGAAACACAAAAACCACACGGAGATACTTTCAAGAAGTAAAAATGAGCAATATTTGTCCCAGGGCCTGGCTCCACTAGTAAAGATCCAGTGTGGGGTGAGCGTGTGGCTCAGTCAGCCTGACGTCCTATCAGGAGCTGCCTTAGGGTCCAGAATTAGAACCCCATCGCTTTCAAGAGAATACAGAGAAGTTGCTTACCATCTTTCTCCAGTTCCCATATGGCCATGAGGGGCGAGGCCAGCAAAACCACAGCAAACCAGGAGATGACCACCCGCTGCTGCTGCATCTGTGGGAGACAGAGGACCAGGAAAAGAAGCAGGACGAGGGAGAACACAAGGGATGAAGAGGAAGAGATGACGGGGAGCAGGGGAGAAGGAGGGGAGAAGACTTAGTAATTAGTTATGTTGGGAACCACATGTACAAGCGTTCTATGCACATTGCACTTCAGCTTTATTTCCCCCTTCTCAGCAGTGTCAGGTTAATATTAAGTGGGTTACAATAACCCTCCACCCTGTAGTTTGGGTACGAGAAGCTCCGGATAGAGAATCATAGATTATCTGGTGCTAGAGGAATAACCAGCAGATAGAATCCTTTTGTTTTCAAAGTGAGAGACCCAAAGCTCAGAGAAGGAACATGGTTGGTAAGGTTCAGCAGTAAGCAGTTATTTATTTTCTAAAGGAGGATCCCTGATGGCACAGCAGACTATGCCCTGGGTTGCTAGCCACAGGGTCAGGAGTTCAAAATTACAATTCCGCTGTGGGAGGAAGAGATCCACTGGCCTGTGGTCCTCCTGCACTTGGCATCGTTGCATGTGTTTTGTGAGTCTGAAGAGGACCTTATAGATTGGTATCGAATGTATGGGCTAATATCGGACTTATGGACTTGATCTGGACTGGGCTGGGATGTTTTCTCAATATTCAACTGCTCTTGTATATAAAGCTCTTTCTTAGAGAGAGAGAAAGAGAGATATCTACAGTCTCAGAAACCTACAGGGGTTGTTTACTTTGTCCATCTGGTTGTCGTGAGTCAGGAGCCTCACTGGCAAGATGTTTTTTCTGTGCAGAGTGCAGGGAGTAGGAACAATAACAAAGCAGTTGTCCTTGGAGCCTGCCTTCCAGGAACAAAGAGTTGCATTCGAGAGTTATTGATCAGGTTTAGTTGGGGAGATAGGTCACAAGTCAGAATCACTTCCACCGGGGAGCCTGAACTGGGACACCCAGGAATAAAGGGCTGGGAGGTTTATTCAAATACAAAGGTTCAAGTTCTGGCCACAACCTGGCCATCGTCCCTTGCTACTTTCTTCCCTGTATCAACTACAAAGGTTTACTTCCGTCCATTGTTTCAGCTAGACTACAGCTATTCCACAGTTGGAGCTGGACTCCCTGCTACACAATCTAGCCCTGCAGCTCTCAAACTTGAGTGCACAACACCATCGCTTCTTGTGGTTTAGGTGAAGCTTTACAGAGCAGACCATCAATCTTACATCGAACAATCCCTACACATTTCAACTCAGCCATTGCAATCTCCCCCATATGACATTGATTCTGCTTTCCTCCCTTTATTTTTAATTTTCATTTCCCCCTTTTTCCTAACCCTGTGAACTTTGTTATTGGGTAAATACTTCTCTACTGATCTTAAATGGTTGCTTCGTCTACTGCAGGGATAAGTTGAGATCTAGGCCTGGAATGGGGACTATAGGTCCAGGTCTGGGTGTGGGGAATGGGAGGGGTGGGAGAAAGAGGCAACTGTGGGAGGTATTTCACTGTGGTGGGGTAAGAGGGTGGAGGAGTTGGATGGGGATGGGGGGACACCTGTATGTAACTGACCAGTAAGCCTAGTTTCTTTTTGCATTAGACTCTGACTCAGTGGGTCTGGGGAAGAAGGTTATGACGCTGCCTTTAGGAGGCCTTTCCTGGTGAGACCGGACGATGCTGTGGGTGCAAAAAGCACACTTTGAAACCACTGGTTTTACTCAGCAGCCAGGGAAATCCAGACGCTCTTCAAGAGAAGATAATAAAATAATCATAAATAACTCCAAAATCATGCAAGACATGCTAAACCATGTACCATCTTATATCAAAATCCACTGTAAATAAGTCACCAGGGTTTACGGTGACTCAAGATTGTGCCATGGTAACATTTCCCCACCTGCAAACTGGGTTGAAAGGAGTCCTACTTCATATCTGATGGAAACACTGTTATCTTGCGTGCGCAGTACCAGTATTTGGCTGAATATTCAATATTTCTTGCACATAAAAATGGGCACCCCTAGTTGGGGTGACTGAGAATTGAAAATTGCAGCCATGTCAGAACTCCTGCTACTATTGTGGGTGCGGGTGCGGTGTGGGCCCTTCAAACTCCATTAGTCCTTTATAGAATAAAGCTTGAGAGGACTTGAAGATTAGCCTTCAATCCACAGCGCATTGTTCCTGTTTTTGAGCAGGGAGCTTTCAGGGACACATGGATTGGCCAGTCTGAGCGATGACCACCGCCACAGGTTAACTAGCACAGAGCGACACTAGGTAAACTCCTAGCTGAGCGTGACTCAGACATGGTTTGGGTCCTGATTCCCCCTTCACATGGTCTTTGGCATGCTACATTCTGAGTCTCCGTTTCCTCATTTAATTAAATGGACCCACTATCCGTCTGAAAGGGTCTTTGGAAGTAAGCAGGGACGTAAAAGTATGAAAGAAGACAATCAGGAACAAGCTTGTTTATACCAACTGATCAGGAAAAGCTAGAGCAACATTTTGATATCTCTGTTTTGAATGTAATGGGAGGCTATAAAAAGCCAGTGCCTGGCTCTAGGGAAATGCCCACAAGGTTTGAGATTATGCGGCCTGTAAAACCCAGATGTCTGCACTTGGGAAACAGAGACATCGGAGATTCCTGGCAATTCCTTTATACTCTCTGAATGCTGGGGTTTTCCCTTTGGCGGCATGCCCAGCACCTCCTCCCTGGCCTTCAGGTGCAAGATAGAGGGAACCCTGGGAATGGCCACGGGAAGCAGATGACATTGCAATACTCCCCCCTCTCTCCCATCCCACCTCCCGCTACATTTAAATCAGAAACCTACTGAGGGGTGGGAAGAGCAGTGGTCCTCTCTTCATCACACCCAGGAGAAACAAAGACGGAGGCAGCATTTGCTTAACTCTGCTGCTCTCCAGATCATCCGCGGATGCTAGGGCGCAGGGCCGAGCTGAGGCCAGAGCAGCCCTGGTTGTGGAGTGGGTTATGCGTTGGACTGCCTACCCCAATGCCATTGTTGTCAGATGCAGTCAACCGAGGACAAACCCAGTGCCACTGACCCATAGCGGCCCTGTGGGAGAGAGAACTGCCCTGTGAGTTTCTGAGCCTGTGGCTCTTTGCAGGCTCACACTGTCCGCCACGACTTTCTCCCTCGATGGGGAATTATGGAGTTTTCGGAGAGCAGATGAGCCTTTTCATCTCTGTATCCTTTCAGCTCCTTAGTCAAAATCAAGTCCCTGAATATTTGCTCTTACAGCACCTAGCCCTCCTAGCATGCCGTACACTGCAATACTGTAGTTAGCAACATGCTTGCTATTTTTCCTCCCCACCAGAATCCCTGCTGGTGTTGGGGTTATGCAGTGAGCTGTTAAACCCAAGACCAGCAACTTGAAACCACTGACCTCTGTAAGGGAGAAAGAGGAGGGCTTACACTCTCAGAGTTAAAGTTTCTGAAGCCCACAGGGGCAATTCTGCCTTGTTCTACAGGGATGTTAAGAGTCAGACTCACTCGACTTGGTGGGAGGGAGTTTAATTGTCCTTTGGTTTACTAGTACTTCTTATTTGAAAAAAATGGGCCATCTGAATAAACTCATTATTGAAATGATACCTTCATTTGATCATGTGTTATCACATAACACTTACCTGGACAGGTAAAAGATACTTGTAAAGATTCCCTCCCCCCCACATACCAAGATTTTAAAAATGTTCAGGGACCCGTTTGAAACAGTACAATTGCTTTTCATTTAAAAAAAAAATAAGGTCAGAGCTAGTCCACCAGGAAATAAACACATGGATTAGACAAATAGATAATCTGGTAGTCAAACTGGTTGATGGAACAACTAGTTATGGTATGAAACCCATAAAAAGTATGGGAACAGAGGTATGGGCTGTAAGATTCAGTTATGGGGTATAATTACAAATTCAGTGACTGTAAGGAATATGAGAGGACTTAAAAAAACATGGGGTAATGCATTAAAAGATAATGGGAGTTTTCCAGTTTTTTTGAAGCTCCCGAGTACATGACAGATTCCCCTTCTCCCACCCCCCCCAGTTTTATTGGCACATTATTCACATATCATACAATATATCAATAGTTCAATCATATCAAGAAGAATTGCACAATTATAACTACAACCAATTTTGGAACATTTTATTTTTTCGTCGTTAAACCACTTTAAAAGTGAGTTGTGTAATCACCATTAGTTCTACAGCCCCCGCCCCCCTCTTACATACAGTGTACGCTCTCCCAACCTCCCCACCCTCCCTCTCTCCCACCCCAGCCCTACCCCCTTTATACACCCTTGCCTCTGTTACTATCTCTATGCACCCACTCTTTCCGTTTCTTTCACAAACTGGAAAACCCAACAGAAACAATAAACAACAAAAGCCAACTAGAGTGATAAGGACAAGATAATAATAATTAAATATAAAAATGCAAACAATGAGTCAGAAAGAAAAACTCATTATCATTATTTAAAAGCCCCAATGAAGAAAATTTTGTGCTGGAACAAGCAAGAAATACTTGCACCTGGAACAATTTGATGTTGGAATGATAGGAGGTCAAGGTCAATCCAGCATAAAAAGATGACAATGATCTCAATCCGACCTTTGCCTGTGGCTAGAGGGCATTGGCCAGTGACTACTCTGCAGATGGGTCTTAGGCTCCAACTGTCCTCCATAGCCTTCTACCAAATGGGGACTTGCAATTTAAGTTCTGATGTTTTTTAAACATGCTTTTGGCATGTTTGCATTTTGTTATTGTCATCCTTGGATCACACCGGCTGGTGTGCTTCTTCCAGATGGATTTAGTAGACTCCTCATTGGGACAGCTGCCACAAGTTTTTTAAAATTTTATAATCCTAGGCAGGCCTCACTCACTTCAATGCTATACAAGCCTGTAACCTATGACTAGTGTTATTAAGGAACATACTTTTCATAAACACATCACTTCTAAACAAGGCAAAGTGTGAAAAAAAAAACTCCAGACATTTTAGACCAGGTGTTCACAGTCCATGGCCTACAATTATCATTCATTTCTTACATGAACACTTTTAAGAATTCAGTGCCTCAAGCCCTGATGAGAGTTCTGGCAAGTCACTAGGTCTGCTTCCAGAACCCACCCACTTCATCTGTCAGACATTGGGGTTAGACAGACAGGGTCCCCATCCCAGCTTACCTTGTTTCTGAGGAGACAGTGGGGTCTGCTGGGCTGGAATCTGTGTATCTGCGGTGACTGCTGCTGTTGCTGAGTTTATATACCCTACTCCTACCAAGCTTTCTGATGGAAACCCAAACTAGAAACTGACTTGTTCCAAGTTGCAACATTGCAATACTCAAGAAGAAAAAAAAAATCAAAACCTTCTGGGGGAATTTCAAGAAGTTCCTTTTTTTTTTTTCTTCTTCGTCTTCTGTGTGTATCAATAATGCTGAAGTAACATTGACATCAAAACTCCAGGTAGTGAACTAAGAGGAAATGCCTTTGGGGTGGGGAAAAAGGAAGGAGCTGGGATGTTGATTTCTTCAGTTTACATCATCATGGCCAAGGTACTTGGACTGGCAGCAGGCAGATACATACGAATGCACCCACTGTGCTTCCATGCAACACACACACATCTTTTGTACAGGCATGATACATATGTGTGTGATTCAGAGGCGCTCCCTTCTTGATAGCCGAGAACTAAACTGTATAGATCCATAGATGGGCATACAGGCAACTTGAACCACACTGGGTGCCACATGGACACCCAGATCGAACCCGTACCCCGATTTGCACACAAATCTATGGCTCTTAACAGAATTATGTAGATGCGCATAACTTGAAAGTCTTAAGAGTTGTACAGGGTGAACACAGGTATTAGACCCCTAATCTCTAACTCTACCCTGTCAGCACAAGGACACGAACACATTCAACCATGCACTTGGCCGCTCATCTAAAGGGGGCATTTTCCCCAGGCATTGTATGGGAGAAAGGGGAGGCAGTGT
This sequence comes from Nesogale talazaci, assembly GCA_004026705.1. NCBI lineage: Eukaryota > Metazoa > Chordata > Mammalia > Afrosoricida > Tenrecidae > Nesogale > Nesogale talazaci. Next base: position 23,502 of record PVJH01021717.1, read on the forward strand.
GCGTCTTTCAATATCCAGAGCCTTAGGAACTCACTCTATGTAGCACTTCTACTCTGTTCTAGAAACTCAAAGCAACGGGGTCGATTCCAAGTCATAGAGACCCTGTTTTTTCCCCAATAGTTTAATGTGATATAAACCATATACCATACACTTCAATAGTTTAATCACATCAAGAAAAGCTGTACAATCATCACCATAATCAGTTTTTGAACACTTTCTTCATTCTTTCACTCACCATTAGTTCCCCACTTCATCAGCAACCTCCTCTGCTATACTCCTAAGGAACCATTCATCCATCTAGTTACCGTCTGAGTCCGTAAACCTTGGTGGGACCAACCAGCCTCATCGTTCTCCTGCAGAGTGGCTGGTGGGTTTGAACTACCCACCTTGCGTTAAAAACCCAACACACCTGACTGAAAGTGCTACCAGGGATCCACTCTATTCTGCAGGTTCGCTACAGGTCAGTAGCGGCCCCTGGCAAGAAACTTGGTTGGCTTCCCCACACGCAGATAGATGTCATACCCAGAGCCGTCGATAGAGGGCGCGGCTGCAGGGCGGCGCAGGCGGGGAACGCGCGCCAGCGGGCGGACGTCTGGGTCCACGCAGCCTTCAGCCTCCGCCTCCCCTCGGGGGAAGTTCCTGGGGCGGGGGCTGGGGCCAGGCGGGATTTCAGGCGGACACCGATTTCCGGGGGCAACTTTGCTCGCAGTCTCAAAGGGGTTTAAACGGGAAACCCAGGCGAGAGTGGCGGAGCTTCCCAACCGCATACTTCCTGCCACCCCACAAGTCTCTCGCCTCCTCCAGCCTCTCGCTCCTCGGTCAGTCTCACGCGTTCTCTGACCTGTGCGCTGCCTGGGGGCGGAGCCTCGCATCGCTGCCTTTCTGGTTTCCCAGGCTTCTAGTGCTAACTGACTTTCTCCCCACATTTAAAAAGCAAAACAGAAAAACGTCCCACATCCAAGATCTTGTTACACGAACACACCATGCTGTATGTCTGTGGATCATATGACAGTGTGTGTGTGTGTGTGTGTGTGTGTGTGTGTGTGTGTAGAGAGAGAGAGAGAGAGAGAGAGAGAGAGAGAGAGAGAGAGAGAGAGAGTGTTTGGCATATCTTAAGAAAGGACCAAGGCCTCCTGAAGAAGTTGGCCTTTCCACAATTCGATTTTTCCTTCCATAAATATGAACCAACCTGGTGAGGACGAGTCTATCTGTAAATATGCATTCATTAGCTGAGCCCTGGTGGCTTAGTGGTAGGTTGCTGGACTGCGGCCCACAGGGTTGACAGTTCAAATCCAGCAGCAAGGCTGGGCTTGCTACTCCTACCAGGGCAGTGATGCCACACAAAAAAAAAAGAAAGAAAGAAAGAAAGAAATATGCATTCATTCTTCTCAACTAATCCTCAAAGATCACTGAACAGAAAGTGTAACAATATGGAATTGAGATGACATACTTGTAGTTGCATGCGTTCGTTGATCGTGGCTTCACCACTGGAGAGCCCAGTGGCACACTGGTTAAGGACTTGGCTGCTACCTGTGAGGTCACTGGGTTGAAGCCATCAGCGATTCCCACTCCACAGGAGAAAGGTGAGCAGTCCTGGTAGTGTATTTCTGTAAAGACTACAGCCTTAGACCTCACCTAGCGACAGTAAAACTTTGTCCTATGGATTGGAACTATATAGATAAGCCCTCTGGGCACCCTAACTAAAGACCAAACCAATCATGGTGACCTATGTGACAGAGTGGCACTGCCCCCGTGGGGTTCTGAGACAGTCGGTAACTCTTTATGAGAGAAGAATGCCTCTTTCTCCCTCGGAGCAGTTGGTAACTGCAAACGTGTGCTTAGCAGATCAATGCACAACTACTATGCCACATTAATAGTGAAGTATATATATACATGTCTTCATCTTCAAACAACGAAAAGTGTAATCGGAGCATTACATCTAAGTAAAAATCATGTGATAGTTATGCAAAAGAAGTTTTCAACACAAGCCCAAGTGGCCTTCTTTCTGCTTGGATTGCTGCGCCCCTCTCATTTTACATGTTCGCTGTTCACCGCTCCAAGGACAAGAGGCTGATGTTTTTGAGGGTGTCATCTGGATTTACAGATACCTGAGTTCTAACACCTCCTCTGCAAGTTACTCAATTTCTCCAAGCCATAGTTTCCTACAGCTGTAAAATTGGGTTAAGTGTGTGAGAATTAACTGAGGCACACTGTCATATCCTTAGCATACCGTCCCCAGTGAAGTGCTCATAAAACCAATCAGCACACCCTCTACTTTCATCATCACCGCCCCCCCCCTCACTCTACCCCACCCTACATCCCCCTTACCCCCTGAAACCTGTCGGTTTCATAAATGGCCCTGCCGGTACTTAAAGTCGCATAGATTCCAGCCTCACAGCAACACACGAGTCCCCAAAGTACAACAGATTGATAGATGGGTCATTAACCTCTCTTAGGAACAAAGAATTTGCCCCAGAAATCTCTAAAAGTTTTCTCCCCCAAGATTACGTGGCCATCCATAAATAAACTGCTGCAAGGAGAATGATATACAATGAGACCTAACGTCAAACTTTGCCTTTTAGCTGAGTGGACCAGTATTCCAGAGGAATAGCAACTTACTTCAACAAGGGGGAATGAATGGATAGACAGTGCAGAGTGTAGGTTCTCATACCGCCTTCATCCACACCTGCTAGGTGAGCTGCCCAGGACATAAAGAAATGTGGCAATCTAGCTAATGAAATTCCCCCCCCCCCCCCGGGGGCTCAGGACTTTTAAAGGAGTATGTCTAGTCCAGGGCCTGGGTTAGTGCCTATTTGTCATTTTGATTGTGTTCTTTGACAAAAAACAAAAACAAAAAAGACTGGTAGGTTCTATCATCAAGAACGTAAGTGTATTTCTCAAAGGTAAAGTGATTGTGGGATGAATTCTCTTTTGATCTTTCTGGGTTCTTAAATGGTTCCAAATTTATTTTTTCTCTAATTACGAAAAAAATGTTATTGAGGAGATGAAAGATGAATAAAGCACCCAAAAAGAGTGGTATAATAGTTGGTAATTTGCATGGTAGAATCAGACCGACCTGGGTTAGACCGTGATTCACGTTTCAAACAGAGAAGCGTGTGCTCATGAATGATAATCCCGGGAGGGAAGTTGCCCAGCCACTGCCGCAATGCTGTACTTTTATGGGTGGTGATGGAGCAGCATCTGTCTTAGGTGTGGTGTGGCTCATTAGATGGTAGACAATCTCACTCCTTTTTTCAAGATTCCTTCAACATACATACATTTATATCTATTAAAACATTTAAACATACACATATTGAGAGGTTGAGGGACAGCTGCAGGACAGAAACTGAAGTCTAGACAAAGGTGAGAAGTGCTAGGGAAGGATTTTATTGTGAACAAAGAGAACAAGAAACTCCCCGACAGTTCCTAAGACTAATCAAGTCCTAGACTACGAGAGCTGCGAGAGACAGGGGGAATATATAAAATCGAGCTAGGGATGTCTGCGCTGATGAGGGGAAGGGGGCTCGTTTTATAGCTTTCAGCTGCAGGATATGAGTCTGTAAGAAAGCATCTCGTTTTTTCAACCTCCGTCTCTGGTATACTGTGGGAGGGGGCTTTGAAGTCTGGCGGGTTACCCCTCTTCCTGAAGGTCTGGAGGAAGGGCCTTGGAAGGTGGGTGGATTAACTATCTCTCTGGGATGCTGGCTTGGAGAGAGAAGCTCCTTTTAATGCAGAGATCAGAGGCTGTGAGGTCCAGCATGTTGTCTGTCCTGAGGGAGGAGTTAGGCCATGGGGTGTTGCTTGGTTTGGACCCGGCCCAAACACATATATGTTTGAATACTTTGTAAATGCTTGCCCAAATCAGTTTCTTTTAAATTTTTTCCCCATTTATATCTTAAAGGAACTAAGATGTCTTCCCCAGCCTACCCCTCTCTTCAGTGATGACTCTGCTCAAATTTCTACAACATCACCCTTTCGTCACAGCCCCTGACAGGCAGGCACAAGTGTCAGATGCAGTCCTTCCTGTGTTTCATCACCTAGGCGGACATCTTCAGCCTGCTCAACTGGACTGACTGCAGCTTGATGCCAAAACTTAGTAAGACCCAGGTCTGGCCATTCACACGTGGAAGCCTTTTCCTCTCTAAATAAGATTTCATGTTAATCCCAGTGAAAGGAAAGGGTATATGGGCAACTGAAGGAAGTGGGTGTGTCCTAAGCTTTGAGGAGGATTGCATCGGTGTAGAAATGCTGATGCTGGGAAGGCGTGGGAACAGTTGGTCTGCTCTTGCTGTTAGTAGAAGTCAGGTATGACCAGGCCAGCGGGGAGGGACCACGAGGAGGCTTGAGTCTTGGATGATGGCCTCTCCCCTCAGGTCGCTGTCCCGCTTTCCACAGCAGCTCAGATTGGGGTTGTTGTAATGCCACTGAGTAGGTTCTAGCCCACAGGAACCCACATACAGCAGGATGATACATTGTCCGTTCCTGGACCCGCCTCACATTGTCATGTTCGGATTCCTTGTTGCAGCCACCGTGTCCATCCATTCTATTTCATCAAGGGTCTTTCTCTTTTATGATGACCTTCTACCAAGAATGATGTACTGTTCTAGGGACTAGTCTCTCCTCATAACATGCTTACAGTATATGGGACTCTCTTGCTATTCTCATTTTTAAGGATTTATTTCCGGATGTATTTCTTCCAAGACAGACTTGTTTGTTTTTCTGGCATTCTGTGCAAACAAGCTTTGCATACAAGCTGAGCACCCTATATTTATAGGATGCAGGGCTATGAAGCCATCTGGAAGCAAACCGTTTGCCTCTGAGTGGATCCTGGGTCCTGGCAGCGCCACGTGAGCAGAGTGGGACAGACTCATGGTGTATAAAAAGCTGTGACTGTTCAGGAGGATATTGCCAAGACTTTTCCCCAAGACACTTTGGGATGGATTCGAGCCACCAATCCTTCACTTATTGGCTGAGTGTGTATCCATTTGCACTAGCCAGGAACTGTGTGCACTGCTCACCCTGGAACAAAGAGAGTTACTGGGGCAAGTAGTTACTTGAAAAACCAGGGCCACTCATGTGAGAAGAGTTAGATGACTGCCATGCCAAGGTTATGCATTTGGAGGTTGTTGGACATTGGTGTGAATCGCTTGCTTTGAGGGTGCTCAGTGAACAGTGCCTGAGACTGCCATCTACTTGATATTTTCATGCTCTCTTTGCTTTTTTTTTTTTAATGAAGTTTGTAGCTGATGTCACCTAGGCTTGTATTTAAGGAGAAAAGAAAGAAAAAACTTTCCACACGTGGAAGCCTTTTCCTCTCTAAATAAGATTTCATGTTAATCCCAGTGAAAGGAAAGGGTGTATGGGCAACTGAAGGAAGTGGGTGTGTCCCACTTCCTTATAGTGCTACTTCTATAAAGATTCATATGTAACAAAACAAACTTCCTGTTCTCAGGTGCTGTCCATTGCTTCGGTGTACAGCAGAGCAAACCCTCCTGAGCCCTGTGCCACCCGCACCGTCCTTGCCGTGTGTAAGCCCCTTTTGGCAGGCTCTGTTTCAGGCCATCTCTCTGAAAGCTCTTTTCCTTGTCCCTGACCCCTTCCTTCACCAGGAATGTCCCTCCTGATAGCATGTCCAAGAACACTAGAGGAAGTCTCACCATCCTTTTTTTGTCTTTCCCCATCGTGGCCCTGGTGGGAATAGGAAGCCCAGCCTTGCTCCTGGAGAGCTGCTGCTGGATTTGAACCATCAACCCTGTGAGCCGCAGTCCCACACACAACCACTGTGTCACCAGGCCTCAGCTGCTCTCTTTGCTTTTTTTTGGGGGGGGGGGCATCACTGCCCTCTGGTAGTCGTGGGAGCTACCCAGCCTTGTTCCTGAGAGCTGCTGCTGGATTTGAACCACCAAGCCAGTGGGCCGCAGTCTCGCACTCAACCACTGCACCACCAGGGTTCAGCCTTTCTTTGCTTTTTATGACACACTTTAGTCTAGTAGGCATGGCCCTGTCTTTGTGAATGAACATTATTGAAATTTTTACCCAGTCTCCCATCATCCTTGTGTTCTGTCACTTGAGTTTTTGATCTGTATAAGTCAGCAATTCATGTACTGATCTATAAAGCTATCCTATACATGTATACTTTTCTTTAATCTACGTTGTTTGAAATTCTGCAAAATTGGCTAAATTAATAATATTATCAATAGAGTTTCCATATTCCTCATTGGATGATTTATAATCCAATAAAAGGATAATGATGTCTGTGAGGTGGACCAGGGACACTTATATAACCCTTAGATATTTGAATATGTATCAATTTTGAGCTCACACTCAATTGGAGCCTTAATCTAAGAGCAATTAGTTCTTATGACCTGGCTATTAGATAGTTGCCCTTATGAAGAAATCAATGAAGATTTGGGTGCTATAGCAAAGTGTGGTGAAGAAATCAGATGGTACACAGCTATCAGAAAGAAAAATGTCTGGGATCTTAAAGGCTTGCTTTCAAGCAAGCAGTCATCTAAGTCCACTCAGAAGAAGCATACCAAACTGTGTCATCCAAGGACTGAAAGTAATAAAATCCAAGACCAGAGGAGGGAAGATTATTAGAGCTTAAATTCTGAGCACTTGGTTACAGAACACTGTGGATGACAGTGAAAGTCCAAAATCCATTTGCAGTGTTCCCATATACATTAAACCTCCAGAGAATCCCCTCTGACCATTGACCAGCGAGGGATGCAAATAATCTTACAATCAGACAGAGTGCATTGGAAAGTGGATTAATCCTGATGTATTCTTGTTGTTATTAGGTACCATTGCGTCAACTCCAACTCATGATGACCCTATGCACAAGAGAATGCAACACTGCACAGTTTTGTGCCATTGTCACAATTATTCCTATGCCTAGGCTCATTGATGCAACCACTGTGCTCTTTACATGGTGAAGACTGTCCTCTTTTTTCACTCCCCTTACACTTTACCAAGCATGATGTCTTTCTTTAGGAACTGCTGTCCCCTGATAACATGTTCAAGTTCGTAAGACAAAGTCTTGCCATGGTTGCCTCTAAGAAGTACTCTGACCTTACTTCTTCCAATACATAACGATCAGAGGAAGGCAGCTTCTGATACATACATCATGGGTTCAATAGGCACAGTTGTACAGCGATAATGATTATTTATTATATTAAAGTTATAGAGAGCATGAGAGCGAGAACTAATAAGAGTCAGACATATTTCACATCATGGTAGCATGCTCACTTCCACCTATGGGGCTGTCCACATGGAGAGACAGTGAGTGGGGGAAGGTATTACATGAGGGAGAGGGACCGAGAGTGTCCAGGGCTGACGGGCAGGAGAGAGCGAGGAGAGAGCCTCCTTCTTATGTTCAATCCTTTATATATCCTTTGGAGCCAGGCCAGGCCCCTAATTACAAGTAAGGACATATGTCACAGGAAAGGGTTTGTGCCATATACACCCGTTACAGGAAAGGGAAGTATTAGGGTCCCATGTGTCAAGATCAGACCCCAGACTCCTGGATATGGCTAAACAGGTTAAGCTAGAGATCATTAACAACAGCATGTGAATCTGCCCACAGGCTTCAAGGGAAGTGAACCATCATCCTAACAGCAGTGGAGTCAGCTCTATAGTGAGACACAAAGGTCTCAGATAAGTGGGAGCTTCAGGGAGAATAGCTAACTTAACCTCCACACCAAATGCTGGTAAATAGTTTGCTTAATATTTTGGCGTATATAATTGTGGAAAAGCCCTGTCTTCACCCCACACATAGCAGATTGTCTTTTTAGCAGTCCATGGTACTTTCAATATTCTTGTTCTCTCTCTCTCTCTCTCTCTCTCTCTACCTCTACCTCTACCTCTATCTCTGTGGCATCACTGCCCTGTTGGGATTTCAATATTCTTTCCCAGCACAATTCAAATGCATTGATTCGCATGCCTATGATGCAATGGAGATCATCATGGCTTGGGTTAGGTATACCTTAGTCCTCAAAGTTACATCTTCACTCTTCAGTACGCTAGAAAGGCCCTGTGCAGCAGATCTACCTACTGCAATAGGTCTCTTGGTCTCTTAGCTGCTGCTGCCATGAACACTGCTTGTGGAGCCAGGCAAGAAGGAAAAATCCTCGATAACTTCAAATTTTTCTCCATTTATCATGCTGTTACCTACTGATCCACTTGGTAAGATTTTGGTTTTCCTTACAGTGAGTTGTGAGTTGAAGGCTATGATTTTTTTTATCTTCATCAGCAAGTCCTTCAAGTCTTCCTCAATCTCAAGCAAGCAAGGTTGTGTCATGAAGCTATCAGGTTTTTAGTGACTTCTTCCTCTTGAAGTGGGGAGCTTGAGTCCTTCCTTATCGTCTGTTTTTAGTCTGGAAGCTCTTGGAAACTTGTTCACTTTGGATGACCCTGCTGGCATAAGAAACACCAGTGACATCACTTCCAGCATCACTGCAGCACACAAGCCATCACAGTACAACATACTGACAGACAAGTGGTGGCATGCAGATATAGGCGTAGTTAGCTTAAAAAGCAACTTGTATTATTTGTTTTCCCCTTTGATGAATTTTAAATTAGTTCTAGTTTTTGTTATTTTCTGTTCTCTTTCAGTTGAGGTTTTTCTCTGTTTTATTTTATTTTGGTTTTTGCTGTTGTGATTGTTCAGTGTTCTTGTGTCATTTCTGACTCATAGTCATAGTTCTTATGTGTGAGCCCATTGTCACAGCCACTGTGTCAATCTATCTGGTTGAGGAGCTTCCTCTTTTTCACTGGCCCTCTACTAGACCAAGGTTGATGTCCTTTTTTGTGGACTGGTCTCAACTGTCCACTTGTCCAAAGTACCTGATTTTTTATGGTCCTCTTTAAAAGTACGGTAACTCATATCCTTGGCAAAAAATAAAGAAAAAAATCTAACAGCACAAAGGGAATGAAATACTTCTAACTTTCTGTGGTTTCCCTGAGCCTCTAGGGTGGAGGATGATTGCCCCACAGATACAAGCTAGGGGTTCTACACATGTGTGCACACTCGATACTGATCTTCCAGTCATTTACCTTGAATGCCTCACAACCAAATAGACTTAAACTGAATACTATTTATGTTCTTTACTAGCAGCTCTCGATGCACTGTCAGTAAGCATTGGAATGCTAACTACAAGGTCAATGGTTCAGTCCCACCAGCTGCTCTAAGGGAGAAAGTTGAGGTTCTTGGCTTTGGTAAAGATGACAGCTCAGCAGTCCCACCTGCATAGGGCTCCTATATACTGGAATCACTTGATGACACTGGGTTTGGTTTCTTTGTCTGTTTTTTACTAGGAGACAAATGCTGTTATTTTAAACTTGGGGAGATAGAAAGAATCATAATACATAGACATTGCCATGGCAGGTTGTTTTTTGGGGTGGAGAGATTTGACAAGGCATGAAAATCAATGTCAAGGAAAATATGTGGCAAGGTAGTGCGGGATGAGTCACCATGTGAACTTGCACTAAGGCATCCCGCTGTTTGCCATGTAAGTGCCCGTAATGATGAAATGCGGCTCTGGCATTTGAGAGACCAGAGAAATTCACCGGAAGCAAAAGCTACAGCTACGATCGAATCAGGAACCCGCCCAGAGAAGAGGCCTTGAAGATGTGCACCTTTTAAGCTTGGTCCCAAATTAGCTTTGTTTGTTGGATGATTTGGAAGTAAAAATGACTTTAACTCTCTGGGTCTCAGTTTGCTCATCTGTAAGGTAGACCCGCTCATAAAATCCAGCAGCCAATGAGTGATTCCAATGCATGGCATTTCCAGGTGTGTTACAGTAGAACAGGGTAGTGTGGCTACTATTCTACTTGTGGAAAACTTCCACTGTCTTTTAATTCATTTTTTTCCATGTACTTTCTGAGGTCACCTCACGAGGGCAATTCTGAATCACAGGAAAGGTTTCATCCTGAGCTAAGTCACAGCTAAGATGTCGGATACATGAATGGCTTCCCACCACGTGGGTGTACACAGAATCAGAGGCTGAGATGGCTCCTGGATTCTAGTGGTTGGTTAGGATGATGTATCAGAGGGAGGGTCAGACCGGGGGTCAGGAGAAGGGGGAGGCTGGAAACAGGACGTCCATCTTTTCTCGTGTGAACTGATGAAGATTGGCCATTCTTAACTCTTCCCACTTGAAGAAGGGGAGCATATGGCATCTCTCACGGGCGCTCCCCCACCCCACCCATGTCCACCTCCCTCATGGTTGGCATCCTGTGCTGCCTTTCAAGACTGTGACACGAAGAGAGCAGATCATATACGGGAGAGCCAGCAAAGGGCTTGGCAGGCCGAGCAGACACAGTTAGCAGTGGCCTTGGACCAGAGAGTGTGCTCAGTCTAGATAAACAAGCAACCATCCAGCTAGTGCCCTTTACTTTTGCAGTCCAGGTCCCATAATGGATTTTTTTGGGGTCTTTATCTTTGTTGAATTGGAACACTCATGGGTCTGTGGCTGATTTGCTCATGCATTGCTTTTGCAGAGACCAAGAGTCAGTTTGATCACTCTGTGAGGCAGACACTTACCCCTAAGAATGGAATGTTGGCACGGAATCATAGAGCAGTTTTTGAGCTCTTTTTCCTAATATTAGCAGCTAACTTTTATGGAGGGCTTTTTATTTGCCAGTAGCCATTTAAAAACTTGGCAGTTAGTTCTTATAACTGCCCTTTAAGACAAAGACACTATTGGGCATAGACAGGAAAAATCACTTGCCCAATGTCTGCCAGCAAGAAGGCCGCACAGTTGGGAATTCAGAATATCCACTACTGCAGTCGACTGCCTCTGCCCAGGGTCGTGATGTAATTACATTAGTGTCCAGCTGGCTGCCTGTTTGCTGGGAAAGTCATCTGACATGTTTTGGGCTTGACAGTGCTACAGTCAAACACTTTTTGGTGTGATTTACACTGGCATTTATTGATCCCACAGTTTTTCTTGTATGGGAATTATGGACCAGGCACTATGGTAAATGCCATATAAATAATTGTGAGTGGGATAGACACAGACTCTCTAATGGAGCTGAATATCTATACATACAGAGTAAAAAGGAGGATGAAGAAAATCAAGGGGCTGGTGCATTAGAAAATATACCTTCACAAAGATATGGCATGACCAGAAGTAATATAACATTATCTAAAGTTGAAACTGACTATGCCTTACGTTGAGTTCATAGTATGTTCAAGAAATGTTGAGTATTCTGCTTCCTTGAAAAATTAAAATAATTCACGGCATTCTTCTGAACTCACTCTAACACCCTGGGGTGATTCAGTGCATCATTGGGAACTACAGTGCTCTACACATATTATCTTCAAAATATGGAACCAACATATTCTCTTGCCACTAAATCATTTCTAAAAGTCATATTCATGCCCACAGTAATGTTTTGCTTGACAATCCCCCTTTCTGGAAAGCATATCATATTTAGCCATAAGTCAATAGGAATGAAGCCAGAGTGCCAACGCAAGCTGGCTAATTGAGTAGAGGGAAAGGAGAGAAGAGTGAGCAATGGGTCACGTCTTCAGCAATAGTTTGAGAGCGTGCAAGGTGGAACCAAGAGCACACGAGTCCTTGGGATGCAATCATGCCTGGGGAGCCCATGATGAAGAATGGAGATTGCCAGAATCAGCAGTGACGGTGGATAAGCCCTGGGGCGTAGTCTACTGTAATCCCAAACATCCTACGAGAAGGGAATTAAGGAAGGGAAGAGCTGAACTGTGGAGAAGGAATTCAGCGCCCAACTCCCAGCTGCATTCCTTTGCTTGCTCTCGTTTATTTCCTTCCCTGGATGCCATTCTTGAGGAGTAAGGGAAAGTGTGAGGATCAGTGAGCAGACCTGTTTGGGCATGCTCCCAAACCTTGAAACAATACAAATATCACATGTCTCAAAGGGCAGGAGCCTGTCAAACCAGTTGACTTCATATCTGTTTAACTTTCTCTGTATGACATCATGTATGCAAATCTTCCAGGCCAGCTGAGATATTGATGCAACCAATTCCCAGGGCAGCTGGGTGGTGTCCTTGCATCCTCCCTATGATGGCTGAGCCAGGTACTCAGCTGGAGACTCCACAATAGCACTCAGAGGTAGGACGTGCTCTCATGGGCCAACTCCTTAAGCATGAAGAAATGCATTATTGCGAGGGAGACTTGTTAGGTTGGCCTAAGACATCACCTTCATGTCTTGTAGATAGTCAGAGAGAGACTTCCTTGAGGGAAATCCTAGCCTTGGAAATTTTGCACCTTTTGTCATCAAGTGAAGTGCTCGGATTCTCTTTGCAATGTGTGATTATCTGAAATCCCTCCTGAATCCCCTTGACTTCGTTGGTCTGCCATATTGAGGGAGGTTGCCACAGTTAATTCTTACAGCAAAAAGCATTCCTTGATTGAGTTTGGGAGGCAGTGTGGATAGGAAACAGTGGTATGTCCCTTTCCAACTTAGACGATCTGAACAGCCTGTTGTTACTATTGTTACTATCCGTTGGATTGATTTTGGCGTGTGGTGATTTCATGCATAGCAGAATGAAACATTGCTTGGTTCTGTTTCGTGATCCTTGGCATCTCTGAGTCCGTTGTTGGAGTGATTGGTAGAATAGAAGGGCATGGTTGAATGTAATGGTCTTCAATAACTCAAAAGATTGCTTAAATGCCAGCTGTACTATTTGCTGTTTATGTGATTTTGGGCAAAGCACTCAGTATTTATTTTACATTTTTATTAGCACCTAATCCACATATCATACAATTCAATAGTTCAATCATTCAATTATAGAAAAAGAAATTGCATATTTATTATCACAATCAATTTAAAAACATCCCTTACCACTATGGTTAAATTGCCTTTAAAATGAATTGTGTAATCACCATCAGTCCTAGGGTTCCCTCTCTCCTCCTGCCTTCATTGTTAATCTGGAAATCCCTTTACCCTCCCTGTCCCCTACCTTCTACCCTACATTCGTTATAGACCGTTACATCACTTATTATCTCTGTGAGTCCACTGTGTCTGTGCTTCACAAATTGGGAAACCCAATGAGAATAATAAAAAACAAAATCAAAGTAAAATAGTAAGGATTAAATAATAATAATTAAAGCTAAAAATACAAATAATGGGCACTCAGTCTTTATGTGTTGTAGTTTCTTCATGTTAAAATGAAGATGATATTTCCAGGATATGTCTCTTAAGGCTGTTGTGAGGTTAGGATGCAAGTTTGCCTGTGGAGGTCTTAGGCGCTCTATGACTTGTACTGTGAAGAGTCACAGTACACAGTAAGCTGAATTCCTTCTTTAAGCTATATAAATAAGCTGTAGATTCCTTTACATCAACAAGCCTTTTTTCCCTACTCGTCTAAATCTTTCAGTCTTTAGAACTATGCTAAGCACAGAAATTTTGAGCTTTAAAAATACTCTGTTGATTCACATGTAATAAAAATATTATCCACAGGACACTCAAGCCCTTTGGCAAGGTGCAAGAACTTTCAGAGCACTCAGTCATAAAATGAATGTACCAGCCAATAGTCCTCAATTTCCTCAATGACCTGATGCAATTACCAGGCGCTCATACCTCACTTTCTTTTATAACCATTATAAATTACTGTATTTGAACTAAATATGAACTAAATGTGCACGCCCTCTCATTGGCCTATAGGGATTTTCTAGCGCTAAGGCTTGAAGGAAATGCCCTTTATTATGCTAAACTTTATGATAAGATCTGGGGACTTTAGCAGGTAGGTAAAAGTTAACAGTTGGATGCTAGCTTCAAGGTCAGCAGTTTGAAACCACCAGTTGCTCCATAGGAGCAAGAAAAGGCTGCCTACTCTTGTACAGATTTACACACCTGCAAATATACAGGGCAGTTCCACTCTGTCCTTTAAGGTCTTTGTGATTCAGGGTTGACTCGATGGCAGTGAGTTTGTTTTTTTGGGTTTAGAAGGTGGGCAGGAGAGGTCGATAAATGAAGGCTGCCTTCCAGTATATGATTCTGAATGCTGTTGTCGATCAATGCCATTGAGTTATTTCTGATTCATAACAACCCTATGTGCAACAGAACATAACACTGCTTGGTCTGGTGTCATCCTCACATTTGAAATGTCCTTACATTTCTGGAAAGTACTCCCTGAAACCAAACTTACTGCTATTGAATTGATTCTGACTCACGGTGAGCCCTTCATAGGACAGGGTAGAACTGCTCCTGTGGGCAGACTATAAATATTTACTGGACACTGAGGACAGGTAGGGGCAGGAGCAAGTGTGGTGAAGAAAGATCATAATACCTGGCTATCAAAAGATATAGTGTCTGGGGTCTTAAAGGCTTGAAGGTAAACAAGCAACCATCTAACTCAGGAGCAACAAAGCCCACTATGAAAGAAGCGCACCAGCTTGTGTGATCATGAGGTGTGGAAGGAATCAGGTTTATCAGGCATCGAAGGACAGAAGATCATATCATTGTGTGCCCACCTCCCTGATATGATCGCTGAAGACAAACGGGTACATAAGCAAACATGGTGGATAAAGCTGATGGTGCCTTGCTATCAAAAGATATAGTGTCTGGGGTCTTAAAGGCTTAAAGGTAAACAGGTGTCCATCTAGCACAGAAGCAACAAAGCCCACTTGGAAGAAGCACACCCACATGGAAGAAGCAGAT
>PVJH01021718.1:0-38017 GCA_004026705.1 Nesogale talazaci
CAAGGCTTCTGTGTCAGTCTGAGTAGAGGAGAGAAACCAACTCATAAACACTCATGTATATAAGGAAGAGGTTTGTATACACGAGCAACTGAACATTGATAAAACTTCCCAGCCAAGTCCAGATCAAATCCATAAACCTGATATTAGTCCAGCTATCTGATAGCAATCTAAAAAGTCCTCTTCAGACTCACAAAACACATGCAACGAAGCCAAATGCACGGAGATCACAAGCCAGTGGGTAGAAAGTCTTTGGATCCAGTGGTGTTGTAAGCATTTCAGTGCTGACAGGAGTCTTCATGAGTATTGTCAGGAGAGAGACTCCAAGGAAGTGAACTGAGATAGTGGCTCCCACCTCTAAGAAAGAATTTCTTAGAGGATTTAGCAAGAATTTCCTAGGATTCTCGGGAGAAGGCCATGCCCACACAGAGGTCTCATTGGCTATCTCCAGATTGATGGACTAGATTTTACCTCTACACTCTTAATCCTCAAATTGGTCACCAGGGTCGGGGACTGCCACAGCTTCCTAGTTTTTAAACGATGAACTCTGGGTTGTCAAGTAGGTGATGGCTGACAGGGAAAGACCATCCGTTCTGGACTCACTAACGCATCTGCATCCCCTTTTCAATCATGCCTTTTTCCTCCCCTCCAGGTCCCGTCACATACCCCTGTTTCCTCTTTCTGTCCCTGTCCTCTCCGTGTCCTCTGCCCCTGAGCAAGTGCTACTCTTTCTGTCTCAAATGGTTGAGGGGAGGGGTGGTTAGTTCTAGATTCGTAGGGTAGCTGGGTCCCTCCTCTTGGGGCTCCTCATTCCCTCTGACCACTGAGACCAGGCTTCTTTTTTGTGTAACTCTTCAGTGAAGACTCATCACTGGCCGCAGCGGAAAGTAGAGTGACCTTTCCAGAGAAAGAGAATCTTTAGAACTACGTGACTGACTTTCCAAGCTCAGTTTTGATCCCGGTAGAAACCTGCCGCCCAACCCCGTTGTTATTGGTTGGGTTCTCATCACAGTGACCCCAGAGGGCGAAGTCCAGCCTGAACCACTGGGTTTCCAAGGCCACAACCTTGACCAAAAGGAGGGGGCACCCGGTGGCTTCTCAGGGTCAGCCTTGAGGGTATCCTACTGGGTTTAGCCTACTGCTAAACCACTGCACCACCAGGGTACTGGAATGGGACACTAACAACGTGGGGTGTCCTTTGTCGTTGTTGTTTTTGCACAGAACTATTAGCTTCCATTCCATTACCTGACGTGAAATAGCCATTCCTGCAACTGACCCTGCCAGGGGTCTTCAAAGAGTTTGGGAGACTTGTTCACCTCTTCTCCTTCCAAGTTTCCTTGAGGGAGTGGAAGCCCTCTGGGACTGAGCAGGTGCTTGGTGAAACTTTCATGGTCACAGCCCTGTTTTCCTGAGTCCTCTTTTTTTTTTGCTATTGATTGGTACTCACATCAATGTTTCATGCTTGGTTAAAGGGGATAAAGAACTGTTGAATAATTTCATCTGCCAGCAGTTCATTCATTATATGCCACACATGAGACCACATCCCTCTCTTTCTCTCCGTGTGTCACACGTTGGTTAGAAAGCTGGGGGTTGGGTGGTTTTAGCATCAGGGAAAGACCCTTTCCTGCCCTCCTTCATGTCCACCGAACTAAGCCGACTGTCCTCAGTAGGTGCAAAGGTCCAGCATGGAGGGCATGTAGGATGGCCCCCTGGGGTTCCCAGGGCATCACCTTCATGGAAGCAGAATATCTGTCTTTCTACCCCAGTGCCAGCAGTGGCTTTCGGCTTTTGGGTCAGTAGTAGAGCTCTTAACCACTGCACCATGAGGGCACCTTCTCCTCCACAAGCAGGCAATGGCCACATGGCCAAGCCCTGTCTTCCTCCAGGAGGTCCGTCATTGGACTCAGGTCCAGTCTGTGCCTGCCGGGAGTGTGCAGAAGGGCTCGGCTGTCGGATGGGGTCCCCAAAGCCAACAGATCTCCTCTGCAGCCCCCTCCCCACTTTCCCTAGGGCTGCTCTGTCCCCTCATGTCTGCGGACATGACTGACATGGCGTGGAGGTGGAATTGGTCCTCGTGAGATGTCAGGGTGTGTCTTGGGCATTTTGGGTTTCTTCCCCTTGGTGGTGACCACCCCATACTGCCCTCCCCCAGCTCCTCACGGGGACGTCACACCTGCCCCCTCCCATGCAGATTAAAGCCTTGGAGACCCACAGAGGTGGTTCTGTTCTGTCCCGTAGGGTCCCTGTGAGTTGGAATGGGCACATGGTGGTGAGGGAGACATCGCAGTGGTGCTGTGTTTGCCCGATGACACCCCAGCTGTCTCGCTGACCTGAAGTTGGGAAGGACACAGGTGCTGGGTGGTGGCTTGCTGACGGGACCCTCACTTCCAATCTGTTATTCTAGCTCTCTCTCCCACAGAGGGTCTCCAGACCCGCCTCCTGCCTATACCTGGGAGGCAGCATGCCATGTAAGGCGTCCTGGCGGGGGGTAAGGGTGGGGGGAGGGTTGATGTAACAGGAGTGACATGATTGGCTGTTTGATAGAAAGGCTGGCAGTTCGAATCTATCCAGAAGTACATTGGTGGGGTGATCCAGTGAGTGTTCATTGCTGCGGAAACCCTACAGTGTAGTTCTACGTGGACACTGTTTTTAGGGGCCTGTAAACAAAAGGTGGGTGACTTGACACAGCAGGTCACTGGTTACTTCACTTGTAGACCAAAGACCTCCCTCGTGTCTAAGTTCTTAGGATGGCTTGGCACTGAGTGGCCCCATGGTCCACTGCCAGCTGACCATCACTGGCTCCCTCAGATTTCTTCTTTCTAAACCTTGTTGTAGGGGATGGCCAGCGGGCAGCTGATATGGCCAGTGACAACTCCTATTAGCAGCCCCCCCGCCCCCCCCAGAGGACAGGGGAACTCCCAGGGTGGGATGTGTGTCCATGGCTGTAAATGTGCACAGAAGCAGACAGCCACATCTCTCTCGGTGGGAGACACTGGTGGGTTGAACCAGTGACCTTTCCACGAGCAGTCTCGCGCCTTAAACGCTATGTTACAGGGGAACCCTGGGGGCAGCCTAGCCTCAGACAGTGACTCTGACCCCAGGCACTGGGCATGAGGCAGCCTAGCAATGCCGGGCAGTGGGAGGTCACACCAGCATCCAGCACAGGGCATCCACATGATTCCTTGCCTGCTTCGTGGCACTGAACCATCTCAGGCCTATCCCTGAGCCTGAGGTCTTTCTTTTTTAAAATCATTTTACTGAGGGCTCATAGAATGTTTACCTCAATCCATACACGCATCCATTGTGTCAAGCACATTTGCACATGTGTTGTCATCCTCATTTTCAAAACATTTTCTGTCTGCTTGAGCCGCCCTTGGTATGAACTCCTCATTTTTTACCCGCCCTCCCTGCCCCTCTCCCTCATGAACCCTTGATAATTTATAAATTAGTATTTTGTCATGTCTTACACTGTCCAACATCTCCCTTCACCCATGTTTCTGTTGTCTGTGCCCCACGGAGGAGGTGATATTAAATATTTGTGATTGCCTCTCCCTTTCTACTGCACCTTCCCTCCACCCACCTGGTATCACCACTCTTCCCTCTGGTTCTGAGGGGTTCGTCTGTCCTGGATTCCCTGTGTTCCCAGTTCCTATCTGTACCCATGTACATACTATGGTCTAGCTGGATTTGTAAGGTAGAATTAGGGTCCTGATAGTGGGGGTGGGGGGAGCATGAAAGAACTAGAGGAAAGTTGTGTATCATCGGTGCTATACTGAACCCTCACTGGCTCGTCTCTTCCTTGTGACCCTTCTGTAAAGGGATATTCAATTGACTACAGATGGGCTTTGGGGCTCCACTCTGCATTCCCCCTCATTCACAGGAAGATGATTTCTTGTTCTGGGTCTTTGATGCCCGATACCTGATCCCATCAAGGCCTCATGATCACACAGGCTGGTGTGCTTCTTCCATGTGGACTTGGTTGCTTCTCCAAAGATAAGCAAGCCTTTAGAGCCTGGGATCTTTCAAGGGAAAGGAAGAACCAGGGGCTTTCCCTTTTGTTGCTCTGCTAAGAAGAGCCCACTGCCCCTCATCTCTGTCCAACAAGTCCACCTCGCTCACTCACATCCCAGCCGGGAGCCTTCCAAACCTGAGGGCCCGGAGTTCTCTTTGCAACCTTGTCACTTGGCTCCGTGGAGCCGGATGAGGGAGCCCTGGTGGCGCAGCGTGTATGAGTTAGGCTGCTAGTTCAAAGTCACCAGCTGCTCCTTGGGGGAAAGACCAGGCTTTCTCCTTCTGTAAAGCATTACAGACCCAAACTCACAGAGGCCATTATGGGCCACTGTCAACTCCATGGCAGGGTGTCTGGTTTCAGTTGGGGGCTGGATTTGCCCTCTTTGATCTCCTGAGAGCAGTTCCCCACTGCAGGGTCCTGTTCTGTGTCATCTGAGCTCCGTGTCTGCAGGCTGGTTAGGCTCTAGGTCGATGGGAAGTGCCGGCTGGGAATCTGACCATCCTGGGGGAGGCCTGGGTCTTCCAAGAATGAATTTAGGGAATAGGCCCTTCCAAACCATCGGCCAGCATTCATAGTGGAGTTCCCAGAGATCATAGTGTGGTTTTCAGAAACATTAGCTCCACTAGTAGAGCGAGACGTAAATGAGAAGAATGGCACAATCCTTTAGCAATGAGGGAGAACAAGTGGCCCGCACAGGCCGCCTGCCAGTCTCTCACCTGTCTATTTGACACCCCTCCTGCAGACAGCACATATCATGAGCACCACAGGGTGGGGGAGGCTGGCAGAGTAGTGGGAGAGCAGCCCTGTGGCCAGCAGATAATCCTACAAAGAATTGATTGTGCTGTTTTAGACCCTGGCTGAGCTGATGAGGGTGGGTGTCCTGTCTGGCTAGTCAGGGAGGGCCTTCAAGCTAGAACCCCAACCTCTTAGCTGAACCACCCAAGAAAGAGAACCCTGAGCCTATTACGGGGCACCCTGCA
Source organism: Nesogale talazaci (assembly GCA_004026705.1). Lineage (NCBI taxonomy): Eukaryota > Metazoa > Chordata > Mammalia > Afrosoricida > Tenrecidae > Nesogale > Nesogale talazaci. The sequence goes on from PVJH01021718.1 coordinate 4,990, forward strand.
CAACCCAGCTGGGCGGGAGTTTGTAGCATTCTGAGGCTGGCAGGGAGCCAGGTCAGCAGACCTGGGAGAGGGTCACTTCCTGGGCGATCTGATGGCCAGACCCCAGGGAGTCTCGGATGGGTTTTGGGTCCTACCCTGATTGTTGGAGAAGCTGCTGGTGGGTGGCGAGTGAGGGCAGAGATGGAAGTGAGTGAGGGTTTGACAGGTAACACCCGGCTGCCCTGTGGGGGAGGAAGAGGTGAAGGGGACCCAGCAGGGATGCCTGGAGACCTCAGGGAGACGGAGGCTGTGGTTCAGCTGAGAAGGCCGAGAGTGGGGGAGGCGGTCCGGTTAAACATGGTCACAGTGGATATAGAACAAAGCACGTGGATTGGGGGGGATGCAATAATTAGGGGAAACATGCTGGCACCAGAACCGTTTGGACACTGTGGAAGAACATGGTCCCAGGCCCACAGAGGACCAAGACTGATGTCAAAGCTCTATGGGAAGGGTCCCAGTGCACATGTTCATTGCGGGGTGGGGGCAGGTGTACTTGGCTGCCAACAGAAAGGCTGGAGGCTCGAGTCCAAGGGCAGTCCTAGGGACCGACTTCAGAGAACCAGCCATTGAAAACTCTCCCCATGCAGCTCTGACACATACAGGCACCGCCGGTCGGTGTCTGCTCCGCCGAACAGGCATAAATGCTGATGGAGAGACGTCTGGTGACCCAGAATGCCTTTGGCCATCCTCCCACTGTTACACCTGAGAAACCGTCCTGTGTTTGGGATTGTCTCTATGTTGGACCCATATGATAGCTGCCCACCCCAGGGCTCTGGTCCCCAGAAGACCCGCTCGGGACAAGCCCCTGGCCCCTCGAGCAGGCGCCTGCCAGGCCCAGAGTCTAACAGGGATCCACAAGAACATGAGCTCCAGGCCTCATGGAGCCTTCCCAGGCTTCTCCCTGGGGGTGGGAGTTCCCCCTCATTATCTGGGCCTTGCTGTGAACACTAAGCAGATGTCTTGTCCTAATCACCAACGGGCTCATCCCTGGACGGCCCGAGGAGCTGGCGCTCAGAGCGGGAGGAGAAGGCCGTGCTCAGCGATTCCTACGTGGGCTGAGCTCACGCAGAAGAACAGCCCCCCTCCCCTTGCCCCTCTGGAGGACAGGAAGATGATAAGCGAGCATAAATCACGGGAAGGAATGAGCCCTCACCGTGAGTCACCGGGGCCGATGACAACGGGGGCCAGCGAGGCCCAGCCTTGATGAAGACCAGTTGTAAAAGCAAAAGCCGGAATCCCAGCGTCCTGGTGACTCACAGTGTCACGCAAACCCCTCTCCCTCTTCCCCCTTCCCCTCCATCTCTACTTTCTAGGTCCCTGTCAGGCCTGGTTAAAAACTGTCTCCTTGCCTGGCCCCTGGCCAGGGGGAGTGGTCCAGGGCAGGGAAGCATGGCTTTGTCGAGGACAGCTGGTGTTCACCTCTTGGTGCAGGACTTGAGGAAGGGCATCCAGAGTGGCTGTCATAGTCCAGTCTTTTCTGCCGGTTGGGGGGAGGGGGTGTGTGTGTGGAGATGATTCCATCACTAGGCATTCACCCCTAAGACTCAAGGGTGCCTGTTAGACAAAGATGAGCTCATCTCTGGATGAACCCCAAAGGACAGTGTTCCAAGCTGGGGGAGGGGGGCTGAGCAGCACCCCCTCTGACCCCACAGTCAGCAGGACACATGATGAGGTGGGATGTCCTTGTTACTACTGTCTAGCTGAGCCCCAAGTCTGGTAGTCTCGATGCACAAGGTCCCATAACCATGGGCCAGGCCTCCAGGATCCAAGGCAAGCAGATGCCTGCCATTCCCCTCTGCTGCTTCCTTCCTCCAGCAGCCCTGGTGTCATCAGGGCATGAGTGGGGGTCCGTGCTCAAACCCACCAACAGGAGAGATGAGGTCTTGGTCTCCATCAAGATCGACAGCCTCAGAACTCCTGGGGCAGTTCTGTCCTGTGCTGCGGGCTTCCAGGGACTTGGGTCACTTGGCGGCGGCAGTAATGAGTGAAGGGTTTTGGGTGTGGTCTTTTTCAAGAAGCGCCCCTGGAACGTGTCTGCATCGTGTCTGCATCGCAGCCACACGCAGCGCCCCACAGACAGATTCCGGACCCAGGCCTGGCCCCTGGAAGGTGAGCTCATAAGTGCTCTTTCCAGAGAGGCACAGACCCAGTGCTAGGACACCCTACTGGCACCCGGGCAGCTCCTGCTTCTTGAAGAGCAGACCCAAACCATGTGGCTCCCGTGGGGGTGAGCTGCAGAGCCGAGATGCCGGCTTCACCAGGAAGGCATGGGGTCAGCCACATAACATGAGGGCAGCACCTGGGAAAACCCGAACTTGCCAGACCACCTGCTCGTTTCCATGTCTGACAGGAACGGTCTTACCACCTTCTCCTCAGTGCCCTTTGTCCCCTGAAAATGTGCGCCTTGTCCCTCTTCATCTAACAGAGAAAGCCTGCAGAGAAAACCAGGCCTCCGAAAAGGCAGGATGCTCCGGGGACTGAGTGGATGAGTCAAGGGCAGCCTCATCCAGGTCTGACAAAGACAGCTTTGGGTAGATGCCAGACACTGTGGTCTGAGTCATCTGTCAAGCCCAGAACTGAGCGCCTCACCCCTTGGGGCTCCACTTTGAGCCAAATAGCACACTTGCCTATGGGGTGAACAAGCAGACACTCCTTGAGTCCCTGGCCAGGGGAGATCCCAGAGCAGTGTGTGCCCCAGGAGACAGCCAGAGGCTGGAAGGGTTGGGGAGAAGAGTGAGAAGAAACAGGAAGCATGGGGAGGCCGTGGGAAGAGGGTTGTGACGTGGCGGGGTCCACAGTCAGGGAACAAAATGGTGAGCGGAAACCGGTTTTCTCTGCACGGTTCCGCCCAGATCACAGTCCAGCTTTAAACGGAGTCCTAGTGATAAGAGCAGCACCGGGCCATCAGAACCACAGCCCAATCAGAACCACAACACAAGGCCGTCAGAACCACAGCCTGATCATGATCAGATTCCAGAGAGAACATCTGATCCATCTGCTAGGTCATGTCCCACCTCTCTGACGAAAGGAGCGTGGGGCACCATGGCTTTGGCCAGTGTGGGCCTAGGGTCGGAGGATGTATTTCTCTCACCAGAAGGAAGAGGCAGGGAAGCTACGGGAGTTAATTAAAATGAGGCATGTAAGCTTCTTAGTACTATGTTTAGTGCCTTGTAATACAGCGGCCAGCAGGGTAGCAGCAATCCTGTCTTGGAGTGATGGGTAACTTTGGGCATGTCGTCAGGAGGGACTGGTCCCTGGAGAAAGGGCATCACTTATGCTTGGTCAATCAGAGGGACAGTGAAAAGAGGAAGAGCCCCGACAAGTTGGATGGACCCGGGTTGCCCCCCTGAGCTCTCACCAGAGGACAATGGGAGGATGGCACAGGAGTGGGCAGTGTGCAGTCCTGCTTGCTGTGGGTCAGACCAACTTGAAGGCACCTAGGAGCAGCGGTCTTCTGAATGAAAACGGGATGGACGTGCACAAGGGGGGGGCGGGTCTGCACCAGGGGACAGGTTGCAGCCATCAAGGCCTGGCTGGTGATGGGACACTTGTGCGTCGACTCCGACTCCTATCAAACTGGGGTACATCAGAGTGAAGTAGAGTCCGTGAGCTGCTCGGTGGGTAATGCTTTCCCTCAGAAATCAATCCCCAGACCTTCCTTCCAGTATGTCTGGGGTGGACTTAAGCCTCGACCCTTTAGGTTTGTCACTGTGTGCGGGAGCCACCTGTCACCCCGAGAATCCTGATGTCACGCCACCCCCATGGGGCTCTGACTCCAGGCCTCCTGTGGGTTGCTATTGGGGGCTATTCTCTGGGGCTTTCGGGGGCTGGGGTCTTAAAGAAATCACCAGTTTTCCTCCACCAAGCCCCAGCTGGAGTTGAACGGCCATTCCTCTGGCTTCGTGCCCCTGTAGTAGGGTTTCATAAGATTACCCATGGGGGAAATTAAGCAGAGCGGAACCTCTGTATTTTCACCTATTTCAAACAATCTGTGAATCTACAATGATCTCTGTAAAACATTTAGTTAAGACATTAAAACAGTGCTGATTTCGAGTCTCAAAATTCTACCCCGTTTCCCCTTCACCCCCCCATGTATTGGAGTTCAATATTTTAATCCCATCTCCTTTAGTATTTTTTTAATGCAAATGCTCTTTAAGACTTTTTAAACAGCTTTATTAACATACAATGCATGCCGCACACTGCTCAGTGCTTTGCTTCTATCAAGAAGGGTTCTGTAGTCATCACCAATCAGTTTGAGAACATTCTCTTCTTTCTTGGGCCTGGTGTTAGGTGTTAAGTCAGTGCTGACTCCTGGGGTGGGGTACTCCATACAGCGGAGCTTCACATCACTGACTATACCCCAACCTTGTCATCGTTGCCTTTGACCCCGCAATGCAGCCACTGTGTCAATCCATTGTCGAGGTCCTACCTTGTTTTCTCTGCCCTCCGCCTTACCACACCTGCCTCATCTCGATGACACGTCCAGAGTACGTGCATTGAAGCCTTGCCATCCTTGCTTGTCAGAAGCCGTCTGGTTGGGCTGCTTCCATGACAGGTTTGTTCCTCGGCTGTCATTAGCCGGTATCCCTAAAGGAAGACTCTTCACAGATGAAAACTTCTGAAACGTGTGAGAAAAACTTAAGATGCTTTGAAAGAGCTGCCTCGACTCGGCATAGCCTCCTTTCTCCAAACCCGCATTATCACCAGACAATGAGCTTGATGGCCACAGCACGCACACACTCTCACTAAGTATGTGAACACACCAGAAATGTCAGCAGGGCTCGTCTAAAAGGTTGAGCCTGGAGAGAGAACTGTTTGTCCTTATGGCTTATCTCTTTCGTGTTTGTGTAAGTCAAGGTGGGACCCTGGGTCTGTGCTTTAATGGTGTTTGCCATGTTTATTGAGTCCTTGAGTCTGTTTATAAGTACTAGGATTAGGTGGGGGAGGAAACTGGAGCTGGGACTTTGGAGTGCTCTGCCGTATGCCTGGACTTCCCACTCCCCTCTTGTGGACCGGTGCACGCAGAGTCTAGCCACGTGCAGGACTCCTACTCACTCTTTCAGCCCCTTTCTTAGTTTTGGGGTTTTTGTTTGTTTGTTTTGCACACGAATCAATGGTCCACACTGCAAAGGTCCCTGCCCTGAGCAGTGTGGATGCCAAGCCTGGTTCCCACCCTCAGGAATGTGCAGATCATTGAGTACTTAGATCACAGGCAGTCACACCAGTGGTTCTGTGTGCCTGTGACCCTAGGAGAGCTCCAGGAGAGCACACAGGAGGAGAAACAGCCTTAGCCCTGTCAAAGTTCCTCGTTCCTGTGGTTTCAACCACGCCTTCGGCGAGAGTGACTGTACTGGCATGCTCATAAACCATCCGTGGCCCCAGAGACTTTCCTCTCAACCCCCCCCCCCCCAATCTCTTTGTGGAAGCTGGGGCCCTGCTGTTGCCTCTCTTGGCCGTATGGGGTGGCTACTTGAATTAGAGGAGCCCTGGTTGGGTAGTGGATTAGGCATTGAGCCACTGACTACAAGGTTATCAATTCTAACCCACCTGGCGGTCGGAGGGAGAAAAATGAGACTTCCTGCTCTTGTGAAGATTTACCACTGGGGACTTTCACCAAGTCATTGAAGGATGCATTCCCAGTTCTCCATACCAAACCTGACCCCCGGGAGAAGAAGCTGAGGCGATGATGGAGCCAGGGAGATGGCCACCTGTCCACCTACTGGTGCTGTAAGCACATGTCTTTGTCCCCCTCTGGACAAAGACACCCTGCCATGTGCACACTCCACAGATGAGGCCGCTGTGCAGGGCTGCAGGGAGCTGGTCGGCACTGCCTCCTCCCTCTCCCCGGAGTCAGTGGACCCCATCTGGGAGCAGATACTCATTATATCTGTTCCTAGTGACCGATGGACAACAGAAGAACCGTCCGTCCGGTCCTGTCCCATCCTCACAATTGTTCTTAGGGCTGAGGTCATTGCTAGACCCGTCCATCTCCTCGAGGGCCTCCCTCTTCTCTGCTGCCCCTCCTCCATCCCAAGCAGGGTGTCCCTTTCCAGGGACTGGCCTCCCCTGACGACATGGACAAAGTCTATGCGGTGAGATTCCACCATCCTTGCCTCGAGGAAGCACTCCGGTCAGATTTCTCAGTCAGATGCCTTGCCGTCTGGAGGAGCCTGGGACCCCCACCACGCCTTTGTCTGCTGCTGATCTAGAAGGCTTGGAGTGCTTCAGTACCACTTGGAATCCAGAGCGAGCTTCCCGACTCTCCATTCACCGCATCCACGGACGAAGACGTGAGGCTAAGAACCAGGAGGGGCATGCTCCCTGCGGACACTGCCTTCACACTTTCTCTTGGGCGGGAGATTCTCTCCCACCCCTGACACCAGGCCAGCACCGCCGACCATGGACGTGGCTTGCATCTCTCTGCCTTCGTTTTGAAAGTTTGGGGGAGATTCCGAGAGAAACCACACCGGTCCCTTCGGTGCTGACTCTGGAACTCACAAGCAAACCACGTCCCGTGGTTGCATCTGCCTCTGCTGGCAGCGGGGTTTCCCGTCAGAGGGTGGGTGGGGTCTGGGGTGGATGACTGCTGTGTGGCTCGGCAGCCTGCCTCTGGGGAGAAAGAATCTACAGACGGCAGTGTCGGGAGCTGTCGCCAGTGGGAAATACACTGAGTGAAGACAGAGCTCCGCCAGCCAGAGCCTCTGGGAGAGCCAGGGAAAGGGCTTCAGAACCATGCAAACGCGACGTGCAGGCGGCTGTGGGGGGCCGCTCTTTGCGAACCAGCGTTAGCAGAAACATGCAGGCTAACAGGGAGAACCGGGGAGACACCGAACATGCTGGGAGGAGCTTCTTGGATTGGAGAGAGAAGGGCTGTTTCTCTGCCCTTTTAGGCTCATCCCTGTCCTGCTGAATTCTGAGTCCCAGCACCCCGCCCCCACCCCCAGGTTCTCTGAACCTGGCGTCTCCCATGAAGCTGATGGCCTTGTCTCTCGCCCATGGGGCAGTGGGTGGGCGCTTTGCTTTGGTTAGCACATCCCCGCCCCGGCAGCAGGGGTCCGCTTCTCTGGCCTGAGAGGATCCCAGTCACATTGATGAAGCCCCATGCCCCACCCCACCCCTGCTAAATCCCTGTAGAGAGCTTCACAGGGAGACCCCGGGTGGCCACTCAGGTGGACTTTCCTCCGCTCACGTCGATTCTGTGGCTGCCTCTTCCGTGACCCGCTGTGAAGGTGTGTGCCGAGCGACCGGCCACTGAGAATGCTCACACACAGCCGACGACTGTCCGAGACCATGCAAGCCCCGTTAACCTTGGCCTTGAAAGCGTGTGTGTTTCACACTCCCTGCCCTCCCCAGGGAGAGGAGCCCTGGGGGCTGTAGGGTTGTGCCTCGGGCTGCTCACCTGGAGGTCTCCAGGTCAAAACCACCAGCGACTGGCTCTGCAGGAGAAAGGTGGAGCTTTCTGCTCCCACAGGGAGTTAAAAACCTCCCAGGGCAGCTCTGCCCTGTCCTGCAGCAGTTCTCTGGGTCAGCGTAGACTGGATGTCAGGGAGTCTGGGCTGCGTGTGGGATCTCCCCCAGGCAAGGGAGGGGCAGGCTAGGGAGTTACTTGCTGTCTCTGCCTACACAGCCAGACAGGCAGGAGACTGGACATGAGTCCCAAGAAGGCCTGCTTGTTGGAGTACAAACTGTGTACTCAAGGAGCCCTGGAGGGGCTCTGTGTTCCCCTGCTACCCGGGAGATCTCTGGTTCAAACTCACCAGCTGCTCTTTGGGGAGTAAGATGAAGCTCTGGCCTCCCGTAAAGATCTATAGCTGCAGAAACCCTATGAAGGTTGTTGTGCACTGAAGCCCACAGTCGGCTTTATTTCAGGAAGCATTGGTAACCTAGGTGCACGTCAACGTCTGTTTGAGATGATGACCTGCCCCTGTAGTTCATCTGTTTAATGTTTCATCATTTTCATTGTATCAGACCTTCACATCCCTGGTTAGATTTTCCCCCCTACTAGGTGTTTTATTCTCTTAAATGCCTTTGTCATTGAGATTTTTCCCCCTTAATTTCCTCTCAAAATTCCAGCACTGGTTTACAGAAACTCAGCTGACTTTTGTTTGGGGAAGACCTTAAGCATTGCCATTTGTCTAAATTCCTTTATCAGCTCCAGAGTTTCTATGCGTGTTCTTAGTAGAATCTTTGGAGTTTTCTATAGAAAGGATCATGCCACCAATGAATAGGGATCATTTCCCTTTTTTCTGGATAGCGTCAATTTGTTTGTTTGTTTGTTTGTTTGTTTTATTGCTTTGGCTAGGACTTACATAAATGAAAAGATGCCTCATGTTCTTGGATTGGAAGACTCGGTATTCTTAAGATTCAGTACTACCCAAAATGATCTGTGGCTTGAATGCAATCCAGATCAAAATTCGGATAGCTGTCTTTATAGGAACAGACGAAGAAAAATCAGAGCAGCCCTCAACTTTACACAGAGTAGTCAGAGGTCGGAATTAGCTCAGGCGATGTTGAAAGGGAAAAATAAAGTGGGAGGACTTAGACTTCCTGACTTTGAAGCACCTGATACAACTACAGTGACCAAAAGCTGCCTTGTGCTAGCTGAGCGGGAGACACATATGTAAACAGAATGGACTTGAAAGTCCAGAAATGAACCCACACATCTATGGCCCACTCATTTCCGACAGGGCGAAGAGGCTCTTCAATAAATTCTGCTGGCAAAGTTGGGTTTCCACATGCAGACGAATGAAACCGCATTCGTGCCTCACCCCATACACAAAAAGCAAATTCAAAATGTGCACGAAGGACCTAAAGTTGGCGTCTGAAACCAGTAGGTCTTCAGAAGAACAGGCAGGGGCACCACTGTCCACCCTGTCTCTCAACAATGGATTATCCAACACCGTAACAAAAGTACACATACGCGAAGACAAAAGGAAGAAATGGGAACTTACAAAACTGAGAGGAAAACACGTGCGTCCCTGAAAGCAGAGAAGGAGTGAAAGAGACAAGCTACTGCCTGGGACCCTATCTTCAGAAACCACATTCCAGATAAGACGCTAGTGACCCAAACAGATCTAAATCTCGGACGACATCCCAAAAGGCAATCCAACAAGAGAACAGGCAAAGGACTTGGGCAGACGTTTCCCCCAAAGCAGGCCTTCAAATGGCCACCTCCCACATGAAAAGACGCATTTCATTGGCCATCAGCCCTGCCAGTCAAAACCACACGGTGCTCACATTTCACTCCCGTCCCCTGGCTGAGGGAGCCCTAGAAGTGGTGCTGTTGGGCAAACATTTGTCAACATAGTCCATCGCCCTGGTGGAACCGGAGGCCCAATGGGTTAGTCCCTGGGACGCATTCTCTTTCATATCCTTTCCCGTGGCTGACCCATGTGTCTGTAAAGACAGAATGGGAAGACCGGGTGTCAATGGAAGTTCTGCTTTGTCCTCAGATGAAGACGGGAGGTGAGAAGAGGCGTTGGTGGGCCGTGTGACTAGGGCACACCTGATTGTGTCACCGTGGGTTTCTCCTACACGCTCTTGATGAGAAGAAGTGTGGGCATAGATATTCCAGCATCGCTCTGCGGAAATTCCTCGGAGATTGAATTCCACACTCTTCTTAATGTCTGGAAGGTTCTACATAATTTGGGACTCCATGCCTATAGTCGGAATTTCATTGTCAAAACCCTGTTAATCATCCTCCTGGGGGTCTTCTTTGTACACAATGCACGCATTTCTAAAGAAGGTTGAAAGTCAAAGTGTTACAAATGAAAGCACTTTGGTGATTTCCACCCCCAGGGTTTCCTTGGGTAATGCGTGCATCCGGCCAATAATGCTCCTTGCTTCACTATGGCGAAGGCCACCGTGTTCCCTCCCTGATTCAATTCATCTGCCACACAGTTAACGTGGAGTCTCTTCTAATTCTGTGCACTGAGCTGGATACTAGGAAACCCAGCTTAGGAGCCAGCCCCGCCCCCACCCCAACCCCCACCCACCTCCCCCTGCTCCAGCCAGCTCTCCCTGCTCCTCCTGGATCCTCCCACCACATTATAGCACTGCAGGATGGAGAGAGAGGGCAGAGTTGACAGGGCCATGCCTGGGGTCAGTGAGTGACCCTTGGTGTGTGGGCACCATAGGCAGTGGACTTCCTTCTGGTTGTCATTGCTTTCGCCAGGCTTTGGGACATGGAGTCATTTTTACTTAGGTCCTGTGGTGGGGGTGCCTTCAAGTTGGCCCTGGCATGGGAGACCATGGCTGTCACTCAACAATACCTTGGCTGCTGCTCTGCTCCCTCTTGGATCGCTGGTGGATGGGAGCCCATGGTCAGGACTGTTGCATCCTTCCACCCCATGGCAAGTTTTATTCCTTTACACTGGCTCTCGTGTCCTTGTTTAGCGATCAAAACTCCGTGGTGGTGTGTCTCAAACAAAGCCAGTCTAAATCTCCCCGATTGGCTTCAAGCTTGATGAGGAACCTAGACTGCCCGACCAAGGAGCAAACCAGCCTGGGGAGAATCCAGATCCTCACAAATGTTCTTTGAGGCAGGCCCCTCAATGCAATAAGACTGGCTGCCTGATGTAGCGATCCAACCAGAGAGGGGGAGGGGAGAAAAGGTCGAACCCGCAGGGAGGACTTGTAGAGAAAGGAGCAATTTGAAAGCACCCTGGCTTGTGTGTTGGCATTGAAGGCATCTCAGATTTGCTTCAGAATAGCCCGGCGAGAGGAAGAGTCACCAGGAGGAGTGGCTGGAGCCGGTGGCTGTGTGCTCCTGGAGTTGGGAGTGAGTGGGTGTGTGTGTGCAGGTGCTCCCTACTGTTGTGCAATTTCCGTACGCACCCTGACTCTTCCAGAACACTTGGGACTTTTTAATTGCACCGTCCACAAGCAAGCAGGCACACAAGCAATATCTACAGCGTCGTCCTAGTGACCAAGGCAGAGCCTGAAAGGGTGGGCCTGCTTCTCTCTCCCGGTCGGGTAGAAAAAGCATCGCTGTTTTAGAGAACATCTCCAAATTAAATATGTCCTGAGAGTGGCTGTTTAAAGGCGGTTGAACTGTGTCCATAAGTGTGGTCGTGGGTGGGAGAGTGGAGAGCGGTGGGGGGTGGCTTTCCCAAGCGGGGGAGGAATATTCTACCACTGACATTGTTTACAATTGTCGGCACTGGGTGATAATAAAAAGCAGACGGAGTCTTGGTGGGTTTTGTATTGTTTTAGATTCTCAACAGACAATGCCTCCCTTTTGCCTATGCCCAGCCTGGTCCTCCCCCACCTCGATGTCCTTGAAGGACCTTGGGCTTCCGTGATGCCAGCCCGACCCACTCCCTTCCTGGGCACCTTCATGTTAGCGCTCCCCAGCCCCCTCCTCTCACACCCTGTCTCGGACACTCAGGTCTGTGTCCAGCTCCAGTTTTGCCAGTACAGACAAAAAGTGACTTCTGTCATCAGCTTGTCCATCTGCAGTGGCCCCCAGCCCCCAACCCACTGCCATCCGGGGGAGTCCAACCCAGAGCAGACCTCTAGGACAGAGCAGGCCTGTGCCAGGGTGTTTTCAAAGCTGTAATTTCTGTGGGAACGGGCTGCCCCGTCTTTCTCCTGCACAGTAGCTGAACGGTTGAGTGCTTAGCCACTTGAGCCACTAGAGCTGTCATCTCAAACCCAAGCCTGAAGCTGAGCCCCCAGCCTGGCCTTCTCATTCTCATGAGGCTTCCCCAGAGACCCTATGTCAATGATGGAAATTAGGCCCCATGATCCCACCAGCTTTCAGACATTGCCGTTCAACTGCCATCCTCACCCCCCCCCCCCCATTGCTCATAAGATACAATAAAAAACAAACACCCTGGCAGCCACAGAGTGGGCACAGACTCCCATTGGCCCTGTAGGACCGAGTGAAACTGCTCCTGTGGGTGTCTGGGGTGGGAGGGTGGAGACCTTTGAAGAGCAGGCAGGCTCAGCCCAGCTCCATTTGGGACTCCTGCCGGGATTGTTTGGCCGTTGGGTTGGCATTTTTGTGTTTTTTTTTTTAAATCACAGTGTTGCTCTGGGTAGGTGCCCCCTGACCTTCTGGTGCTCAACAGATCCAAACACTGCCCCTCACAGTGTCCCGCTCACACCAGTTACGTTTGAGCCCGTGGTCAGACCACGGTGTTGGCCCATCTCTGGGATAGCCTTATTCCTGTGGACTGCCCCTCTGCTTTCTGTTTACTTACTTAACTTTCAATCATGAGCCCTGGTGGTGCCCTTGTTACACATTGGGCTGAAAACCCACAAGGCTGGCCATTCAAATCCACCTGCCACTCCTTGAGACTGAGATGAGGAGGTGGTGTTCTCCTCTGAAGAGTCACAGTCTTGGGCAGCACCTCAAGACCAGTCTACCCTGTCTCATTCAACAGAGGTCACTGTGAGTCAGAATCCGCTTGGTAGCAGTGAGTATTCTTTGTAAATGTGTCTCCTGCGATGACATTATACTTGCAGACATGGGCCCTCGGGGAGGAGAACAAAAGGACGCACAATCTCATGCCTCTGAGGTGGCTTTCCTGCAGACGGCATGGAAGGGGCGGCTTTCTTAGTGGTCAGGATGCTGAACTGGGCGGTTGGGTGGCCCGTGTGGAGCGATATCAGCCCATGGGGTGATTCTATCCTGCTGGGAGGGGGCTGGCAGCACCCAGCTGGGACTTTCCTCCCTGTACCCTTGCGTGTGTTTATTTTCTCAACACACACACACACACACACACAGATAATAGTGATGCATCGTCCCTTGCTTAATCTCTTCTCATTTCCTTTATAGAACCTCTGGGGGTTCTGAATTATGTACACAAAGGAACGCAAAGCAGGGAGTTGGGGGATGTATAAACACAGTTGTCACCTCGTTATCTGTGATCGTCAATCAAATGCTTTACTGTAGCCTGAGAAAATGCTTTTTTAATTCTGGTGGGGGGCTCCTTAAAACATGCTTATAACCCCCCCTTTTTAGGGACACTTGGTTCACTTCAATCAAAAATCATGGGATGTGTGAGGGGTTCTCTAATACCCTAATATCTCCTGTGTGGTGGGTCCGTCTCTGCTGCGGTCACTCTCCTTCCCTGCTACTGTGCAGCCCATAGGGCATACCAGCCCTTCCCTATGCCCCATAATATGGCAGGGATCCTATTTCCTCCTCCTCCTGCCCACTGGACATTTGGTGTTACCATGGCAAGTCCTGGTCCAATCCTGGCCCAACTGCCCTCTGCTGCTTTTAACTCAGCCCTCCCCTACCTCCCCTACCTCCCCTACCTCCACCACCTCCACCACCTCCACGCCACTCTGCCTTGTGGCAGCTCACAATCTCAGTGATCCTGGTGGTTTCCAATGGCAGATTTTTCCAAAGTAGATCTGCCGACCTGTTCCATGGCACCCCTAGGTCTGCTTGAACCTCCGACCTGTTAAAAGCAGAGCCACCCGTCATTTGCACCTCTCCAGGCCTTCAATCTTGGAACAGTCTCTCAGTGGTTCAGCTCAACTGAGTCTGTGGCCCGGGTGCCCCTCATCCTCCTACTGACCCCAGATTCTCCCTCAACTTGGTTGTCCAACCAACCCTTGTCTGGCTGCTGCCCTGCTTCCTTTGCACACTGCACTACTCCCCCGCCCCTCTCCAGACACACACACATACACACTCACCCTTCTTGTGTGCTCTGATGTGAAGTCCCACTTCTTTGTGGGCGATGTCCCAGCCCGTACTTCAGCCCGAGTATGGTCCGTCTATAGCTAGTGGAGGCAGGAAGGAAGGAGTTGTCGTGACAATGTAGGCAGAATAAGGGAGGGGGTGAGAAGGAGAGACTCACTCTCTATGGGAAAGAGTTACTGTGAGTGGCGTGGGGCTAGGATCCGAGTGGATTGTTTGACCTCTCAGATGTCTGTTATTAAGGGGCATTGGTAGGGTGGGAAAGAGCTGTGCTTGGGTCATTTTTTCCTGGTAATCTTCCATTTCTGTTGCCCTTATTTCCTCTCCCCCTCCATCCCCCCTGGAGTTTTTAAGTTCCTGAAAAGGCATCATTGTTGGGAAACCCCTGGGAGGAGAGGGAGGGTAAATGTTCCCACGGGGAGAAGAGCTTGTGTAGGGGGGAGTTCTCTAGCCAACTCAGCATCACCTCGGGCCATTGGACCAGGCGGTCAGGCTGACCGCCACGGCTATGCCACATAGCAGATGGAAGTGACCCCACTTCACAGACACAAGCTATTCGCGTACGTGGAGATCCAGGGATCGCAGTGGCACCATTGGGGAGGCATCAGGCTGGCCATTAAGACTGGTGGTTTGAGCCCACCGGGTGCTGCTCGGAAGAACGATGAGGCTGTTGTTTGTCTCTGTAAAGATGGAAAGCCTCTGAAACCCTGCGTTGAAAGAAACGCAGACGTGAGTGCATTTGGCTCTTCTTGGTCTTACAGAGTAGGTTGACTCTTGTTAGGTGCCTTCTCGTAGCCTTCCACCCAGAATGACCTGCTGGGCATGGAATGCAGAGTACTGCCTGGTCCCGCAGAAGCCTCCAGAGCACTGTGTGAGTCCGTGACCAGAACTTGAACCAGCATGCAATCTAATTCCAAGCACGGCTTCTCCCATGGGAGAAAGGTAAAGCTGGCTATTCCTTTAACAAGTCTTGGTCTCGGGAACCCACAAGGGCAGTTCTCCCCTCTCTTATAGGGGTGCCTCTGACTCAGAATCGACCCGACGGCAATGAGTTTGGTTTTGACTTTTCCTGATGGCATGTCCAAAGAATGTGAGATGAGGTCTCACCACCGTCCTTCCGAAGGCGCAGAAAACACGGCTGTCCTTCCCAGCCAACAGATGTGCATGTTCCTCTGCCAGTCACAACCAACACTGACTGTACTCTTCTCCAGCCCCGTGCTTCCAGGGCATCGGCCCTGTTCTGGTCTCCCCGATTTGGTGTTTAGCTTCCTGCCTATGTAAGAGGCCATGGCCAAGATCACAGCTTGTATCCGGTCTAACTTTGACCTCAAAATGACACCCCTGTGGGGGCGGAGGGAACATTCCAAAACTGATAAGCTAATGATTGTACTATTCTCCTTGATATGATCCAACAATTGCACGATCGAATTGCATGCTATGTACATCACGTGCCAATAAGACTGTATAAAAAAAGACACGCAAAAGGGCTGCTCACGATCCTTTCACAGAAATGACATCTCTGCTTTTGAGCACTTCCAAAGAGGTGTTCCTTGTGCCGCAGATTTGACCCAGGCAGCCCATCATTGGATTCTTTTTTTTTTTAATCATTTTATTGGGGGCTCATATATCGCTTCTCATGATACATAAATACATATATTGTGCCAAGCACCTTCACATGCCTGCCGTCATCATCAGTCTCCAAATATCTGTTTTTCCACTTGAGCCCGTGATATCAGCTTCTCATCCTTTCCCCTCCGTCCTTGCTTCCCCTCCCCCACCAACCCTCAATACTTTGTAAATTATTGTTTTTTCATACCTTACACTGCCAGACGTTTCTCTCCGCCCACTCCTCCAGTGTCTTCTCGATAGGAGGCTATGTGTAGATTCTTGTAGTTGGCTCCCCCTCTCTACCCCACCTTCCCTCCACCCATCTGGTAACTCCACTCTCACTACTGGCCCCTACGGGTTCATCTGACCTGGGTTCCCCATATTTCCCGTTCCCATCTCAAAAGCTGTTTCTTACCTAAGCATCAATTGTGGTCAAGTAAAACGTGATCGACAACCTCAGTCTGCTCTCGGTTTATCGTGACTTTTGTCTGTCGGTCAAGTTGTGAGGATTTGTTTTCTGTACAATGAGCCACCACAGTTCTGACTGCATCCAGGCCATTCATTCCGTCAAAGGCCATGGTCTTGACCTTGTCAGCAAATCCATTACATTGTCAGACGGGGCGTCTGCATAGGGCGGGTTGTTCTCCTTCCTCCAACCCTGGAGCCCAGATCCTCATCACACAGCCTGGCTTCTCTGACGGTTTGCTCCACCCACACATCGAACAAGTAAGGATGAAGAACACAACGGGGACGTGCACCTTTCCTGATGGCAGTGTATCCCCTTATTCTGTTTGAATGCCTGTCTCAGTGCATGCACACATTCCACGTGAGCACAAGTAAAGGACCAGGAATTTCCCTGTACCCCGAGGTCATCTCTTGCTGTTGTGGTCCCTTTGCATGGTCAAAACATGAGTGAACGTCCTTCCAGTATCCCGTTTTTAGTCAAGATCCAGCCGACATCATCAGCAAAGCATATCCCTGGCTCCAGATCCTCTTTTTAATCCCGCTTAGATTTCTGGCAGCTCCTCAGGAAAGTACTGCCACGTCTGTTTTGTAATCCTCTCTGGCAGATTTAACTTGCACGTGATTCTAATGATCTTGTTCAATCCATAGTTTCTCCATTGTGTTGCGTCACTTTTCTCTGGAGCGGGCACAGATGGACCTTGTCTGATGGGTTGACCCCAGTATCTATCTGTCTTTCACGTTTCTTGGCACAGACTCGCTTCCAGCGTCAGTCACATCAGTGTGTTGAAACATTTCACTTGGGGTTCCATTAATTCCTGGAGCTTTGCGTTTGGATAATGCCTTCCGGGCAACTTGGACTCCTTCCTTCAAGACCACTGGCTCTGGGTCTCTTGACATGGTTGAATGTTGACAAATTGTCTTTGGTACAGTGACTGTGCATTCCTTCCGTTCTCTTTTGATGCTTTCTGCATCGTTCAACATCTTGCCCGTAGAACCCTTCAGTGACTCGAAGCTTGAACCTTGCTGTTCATTTCCAACATCTGGCCGCTGATTCTTCTTGTTTCCAAGTTCCACTTTCCAATCATCAGTCCTGATCTGTGTCCCTTCCAACCTGCAGGGCTCAGGTTCTGACTCTGCGTCAGACCAAGCTCTGCAGCTGTTCAGAAGGCTGTTGGTGACCGATCCCTCAGATATAGCTGCCTGTTCTTTCTTTCTCATCTGTTCTGACCTTTACTAATGAACCCCCCAAAGTCACTGACTACGAGTCATTTCTGACACCTGGTGACCCAGTAGGACAGGGTAGAACTGCCCCTGTGAGTTTCTGAAACAGTCCCTCTTGACCAGAACAGAAAGATGTGTCTTTCTCCTGCAAAACAGCTGGTAATCCACGACGCCCTCCTTGAAATAAGCCCATTTGCAAAACGCAACCAATGGAAGCTTGTTCCCACCCCGAACTCACTGGCCCACCTTCTCCACTAAGTTGGGAAGGCCACCTAACAAGGCCCAGGATTGACCGTTCATGCCTGTGCTATGCCTTGGCGCTGCATCCAAAGGTTGCCTGCTCCCAGGGTGGCACCGAGACCCCTCATGCCAGCAGGAGCAGCCCTTTGGAACAAGACATCTATCTCAGGGCCCTCTGAGAACATTTCCACCCTCAGCCCCTGTCCGTCCCCCCCCCACCCCAAACACACACACACACACACATACACATACCCCAGGACATTGCCCAGCGCCTAGCAAGTTCGGTAAGCGAGTGCATTTGCCCCCTCCTGCTCCATGGATCTTGAGAAGCCTGACAGCCCGGCCTTATGCAGGCTGTCAATAAGCTCTTGGATGCTGAAGGCATCCTCTGGAATCCCCCTCCAGGGAGTCAGGGGATTTACATGTAGATTGACTGCACTCTGGCAAAGAAAAGAGTGTTTTGCACTTAGAGGAAAGTGAACTTTCGGGGAGAGCGTTGGCAGAATGAAGACCAGAGAGAGGGTGGGAACTTGGCCAGTGTTTGCTGCAGGGCCGGATTGACTGGGCAGAAAATGGAGCAAGTCAGTGCCTTCCTGCTCATCTTTGCAATGTCAATGTTCCGAAAGGAAGCACAGACATCGTGAACCCAGAATGTCATTCCATGGGAAATGGTCTTGTGTTTCTCTGGGATGCAGATAGATGCTGAGCTAGAAATCTTAGTGCTGCTTAGCTGGTCTGATTCTGGCATGAAGCGGACATTCGAGTAGTCTGTTTTCCACTTAAGAATTTCTGAGAAATGTCTGTTGGAGGGGCGGAAATGGGGGAGGGTTGATGTGGGCCTGAGACGCCTCAGGATTTATACAAAATCCACGCGCTCTGAGTCCTATATCGCAACGGGACGTCTCTCTTAAGGAAATCTGGTTCCTCCTGTCACAGGGGCTTCTGTTTTGGGGCTTCTAGGAAATGACCTCTTCCGGTCATGCCTGGAGTAGGAAGTGAGTCGGAAACCCATCTCGGGAGGCACCGTGACATCCCAAGCCCCTCACCTGCCAAGTCTTAATGTCCTCAGTGCGACCAACACACAGTCATCCTCTCCGTCCACCAGAAGGAAACACCTGCCTGGTCCTGCGTCATCCTCACCTCTGTCCTCCTGTTGGAGCCATTGTTTCAGCCCTCTGTCCCTTCCCTCCTTCTCATCTGGGCCTTCCTCTGGGTCTTGCCATCCTTGCCTCTGAGGAGCATTTTGGCTGCACGTCATCCAAATGGTGTTGGCCCTTTATCAGCCCACGGAGCTTTCCGTATTCTTCACCCGCGCTGTGATTCCAATGCATCGATTCTTATTTGGTGCGTGCCCTCCACATGCATTTGAGGAGACAGAGTCCCAGGGCTCGGGTCAGTGCCCCTTACTTAGTCCGCAAAGTCCACCCTTGCTTTTCAACACTCTAAAGAGGACTTGTGCAGCCCAGGTTTGCCCGGTGCAATGTATCGCTGGATCTTCTGCCTGCTGCTTTCACGAGCCCCAGTAGCATAGTGGTTCTCTGTGGGGCGGCTAACCGCAAGGTCAGTGGTTTGAAAGTACCAGCCACGCTCACAGGAGAAAGACCAGGCTTTTTACTCCTGTAAAGAGTGTCGGTCTTGGAAACCCATAGGGGCAGTGCTACCCGGCTTCTAGCCTCGCTGTGAGTCAGAAGAACCCTTTTGGCGATGAGTTTGGTTTGGAGTCAAGTTAAGTTGTAAGGCAAAGTCCTTCTAGCCCAATCCAGGATCTGTGGCTTCCCCTGGGAAGGAATATCCATGGAGTTGAAGGGAATGAAGCCACCCCTTCTGGGATCCACTCCCCCCAAACTCAGGGCCCCTAAGATCCAGTTATGTGTTGCCTACTGACGGCACTTCTGAGGATGCTATGATTGACTCTTGACTCAGTGGCATTGGGTTCTGGCTTTGGTGATGGTGCAGTGGCCAAGCATTTGGCTGCTAACCCAGCAGACCTGTGATCGAGTCCACCCGCCACTGCGAGTGAGCCAGCCATGGTAGTCAGTTTCCAAAGAGTGGGCAACTGTGGATCTGGTCTGCTCTGTCCTGTAGGGCCACTCTGAGCCTGGCTTGACCCCAGGGCGGGGAGAGGGCACTGAGTCTAATGGTTGTCTCTCCGATTCCGGAGCTTAGAGTCCCCACGCCGAGTGCCAGGAGAGTGGGGGAGGAACGGAACACCCCTCCTTCATTTCCGTGTGACATCTCAGGTGAAACAAGGAAGTGACAGGGTCTTATGGGGCAGACATTGGGGACTGGAGATGGAGGTAGGAGGATGAGTGCTTGGACTTTCTTGCTCTCACTGTTTAAAAGGCCCTCCAGACGGTGTCCACGGGGTGATCCTGATGGCCGCCTGAGCTTTAGCAAGGTCCTACAAGCCATCCAACTGGATTGATCCACATTCACCATCCCCAGGGGGCAAGACCCAAAGGCAAGATATTAAGAAAGGACACTGCTGGAAACCATTGAATGTGGCCTGAGGGAAGGGAGATCCGTGGTCTTGGAGAGGATGCTTTGTCCTGTGGTCTTTCAGGCCTGGACATTTCTAGGGAAGGTGAAACATAAGCTCCTCGAGCCCACAGGCCTGGTGCAGAACTGGCTGTGGGGCTGAGAAGGAGCCGCTACAAATGACGTCTTATGAGAGTCAGCTTGTAGGGCCTTGGCTTGTGGTCCTCGGTTGGGAACATAGTGGTCAAGTTCCCAGCATGCCTGCCAGAAGTGCTGACAGCTTGCTCCGCCCATCTTTAGGGGAGTCCTCTTCTCTCGGGAGTGGGACTGGAGTGCCGCCCATGTGTCTAGCCGAGTATCCACACCTTGGTTCCCATCACCATGTTTGGCACAGAGCTGGGGGCTCACAGCCTGGGCAGGGCTGGGGAAGAAAGGACCAGAGCCACGTCTGCATGTGGGGCCGCCCTGTAGACAGAGTGGGTGTGACTGCAGCCCATGGGAGCGATAGGCGTGTTGCCTGTTTGTGTTTGAAAAATGAGCCACGTGGGTGCGCAATGGGAAGACCATTGCAGTCCTTATCAAGGGAGTCACATAAAACCAGGACGACTGGTGGACAGTGTCACTGAGGCACGCCCTACCTTGGGAACCTGCCCTTTTGTCACCGTGGACTTGCATTCTGTGTCCAGGCCATATCCTTGTTGTCTTCTGGGTCGGATGTTGCCTATCAGGAGCACAGGACCTTCAGGTGGGAGGGCTTTCTCCCCAACCTGCTAGGTCGCACCTGCCTCTCTCCTTTCTCTATTTTCACGTCAAGTCTTTCCCAGCCAGCCAGGCTCTCAGAGGAGAGGAGAGGGGAGAGGAGAGTCATGTCAAGGAGGAGATGGGGGAGGAGGGAGGAGGGGCAAGGAGCTGAGCTGTGGGGGTCAGCCAGGAAGGAGGCAGGACCTGGTCCAGCAGCCGTTCAGGGACAGGAACAGCCATGATGGCCTTGGGCCAGGCCAAGAGTGGCTCTTCCAGGGCCAAGAAGGGTCTACCCAGTCACCTGCCTCCCACCAGGAATCCAAGCTGAGCCGCCCAGGGTGGTGCAGACACTCCCCATGTCCCCCGTGGCCCCGTTGTATACAAAAGAGCCGCTTTTATGGACTGTCGTCATGAGTTCCATTCACTGCTGTCAAGAACACATGCATCTGGAGTCCAGTGCCACTGGGGGGCGTGGTCTTGGTTGAGGCGGCCCTTCTCAGAGCGGGGCATTGTCCATCATCACCCTCCCCCTATAGCCATTCCCCCGTCCCCAAAGACAAACTCACCCACATACCCCCAAGGGTTCTTCCAGTTGCTATTGTCAGTTGCACCCTCCCACAGAGATCGTCCTTCTCAAGGGCAGAAGGCTCGAGACAGGCGTTGACTTTGCTTTCACAGATAGGGAAACGGAACAGGCACCCTTAGCTAGTTACTTGACTGATTAACCAAGGTACCGTCCATTGGTGGGAAGGCCTCTGGGGGGTCTATTTCCTTTCTCAGTAAGACATGCACATGGCACGGCAGGGGGTGGGGGCTCTTCTCTCTGTGCCCCCTCCCAGACGCCCACATGCAGCCTCTCCCATGCATGTCCAGAGAGAATCTGTGTGTCTGTCAGCACTTCTCGGAGGTCCTGCTGGGGCTGAGCGCTGGGACGATGGCCAGAAGAGAAGCAATTCTTGAACCCCGGTCCAGGACCACACCAGGACGCAACGTTGTCAGATCCCGACGTGAAATGTCGAGAAAGTTATGCGTTGGATCTGAAACAACACATCGGAGTCTGACCCGATGCAGGTGATCTTTGTGCACAAATAGCAGCTCGGGTTTCAGTCATTCCCATTAATTGTTGTTCATGTGCATTGTTTAAACCTTTTCTCGGCTGTGTTCCGAGCGTTTTGCTGTAATTTTCTTAGTTTTTGTACTATTTTCAGATTAAAAACATGGGTCCTAAGAGGTTTTTTTAAAGAACCTTCATGATAAGGAACTGATTAACTGTGTTACCAATACTGTTGATGATAATTTAGTAAACCCTTTTAGAAAACAGGTAAGAAAATGCCAACAGCAGACCACATTCGATAGATTTTCTTTTAGAGAAAGCCAGCCAGGTCCTAGTGAAAAAAAAAAAAAAGACAAAGAAAGCAGTGGTGGGTGGGGGGAACTCTCAAAAAGCAGCTACTAGGAAGGATTTCTGTTTGGAAAGATTCCCCTCCAAACAATGCCTCTTTCTCCACACCCCCTTTCCATACCCGAGCCCACACATCCAGCTCCTCTCAGTATCAAGGTGGGGTCCACACTGTAGTTGTTAATACCTTTTTTAATGTTGTGTTTCTCATGTGGATCTCACTACTTAACTCTGAACTTACTTTGAAATTTCTGCGTCATGTTTTGTAGCAAAAGGCAAGCTTAGGGTTAAACTTGCCAGTCGAGTGTGGGTTGGTCCACCTTCAGTTATTTCTTATGAGAAGCATTGACTGGGAACCGATCTCCTGGCCTCCCGACGCTCCTTCTAGGACGGATTAGCGTTACGAGGTCTGTGGTTCCACTGTCTGTGGTTCCACTGTGGTGCTCATGCTCTGTGGGCACCGTCCTCCGTGCTGTCCAAATAGGGGCCCATCAACCTGGCCTAACCACTGGTCCCATGGGTCACTGTGCTGGACTCTGAACTCGACATGCCAGAGAAGAAAGATGGGTAGATTTTTAATCTCGTGGCGCTTTGTGGGCCTTCAAGGTCAGATGTGACTCTTAAGCTTAAAGGGGTCCGTTGTTTGATGCGGGATTTCAGTCTCACTAAGTCTCGTATCGAGCACCACCATGAAAGCATCCTGCTTTATGGAAATGTCAGCGGGGTCTGGAGGGGGGAGCAAACAGGAGGGTCCAACCCCTTCCTTCTGCTCCGTCCTGCCGACAGGGGGAGTCCTGTGGCTGCTCCCGTCATGTCCGCCCCTACCTGGATGGGCACTCAGAGCACTGTGATGGCCATGGGCAGGGCCAGGTTCATGTGCTTCTTGGGTGCTTTCCTTCGGAGAGAATGTGACCTTTTTTGAAGGGGGTTGCCCATCCTGGGACCACTCACTGAGTCTCAGGTGGGCTCACCCAGGAAGCATGCCCCCAGCAGATGCACACCCAGCTCCATGTTCTCACCAGCCCAGGCCTATACAAGATGCTATCTGTGGTCCCCTGACTGGCCCACAAAGTCAGAAGAAGCCAACGCCTCCTCAGGGAGTGCTCCCCTTGGAAAGGGAGCTGGGGAGGAAGGACTTTGCAGGCAAGTTTTGAACTCCTTCTAAGTGGCCAGCTTCATCCTCCTTCCATCTGTTGCCCCCCCCCCCACACACACACACACCCTGCCACTGTCTCCTGGTGCCCTGTGGCTGCAGATGGCAGCCTGGAGCAGCCCTCACCTCACAACACCACAACCCCAGACAGGGCCAGAGATGGGAAGCTCTTTGCACCGGCTGGACCTCCCTCAGTGAACTCAAAGCTACCCAACTAGGAGGATGGGAAAAGGAAATTGGCAGAGCTGATGCCGGAAATAAGAGACTGAGTGCACGGAACCCCCTCGTCAACACCCACCATAAACTCCATGGTCTCCCAGGTTACCAGCCCCCTCTCCGTCCAGTCTGACCCCCAGACAAGCCCCACCTTGGGGTCAGCCCTGTGTCTGTTTCACTGCTTGCTGCCTGTGCACAGAAGCATGGTGGGGAGGGACCTCATGGCTGTGCTGTGTGCTCTCCCCATCCTGGCTCCCTGGTGACTGAGTTCATAGCCCAGTCATCCTTTCCCACTCTCACGACCACCTCTACATGGGGTCTCTGACTCATCTAGTGCAGACTCACTTCCTGTCTGCCAACACGTCTTCCAGGATGGTCTTCCTGAGACAGGTCCCCACACCCACTCAGACCATTCTCGCGCAGCATCCAGGACATGAGGTCATCAGTGCCTGTGTGCTGGACAGTGTGTGACCTGTTAAGGCCAGGAGCCAGGTGAGTCACTGTGAGCTGGACCCTGGGGAAGCAGAGGGAGGCAGCGACTAAGAGACTGACTC
Source organism: Nesogale talazaci (assembly GCA_004026705.1). NCBI lineage: Eukaryota > Metazoa > Chordata > Mammalia > Afrosoricida > Tenrecidae > Nesogale > Nesogale talazaci. Next base: position 28,761 of record PVJH01021718.1, read on the forward strand.
TCGCCCTCTCCCTCTCCCTCCCTCTCTGGGCCGCAGTTGCCCATCATCAGCCAAGAGTCATAGCCATCATGTCCAGCAGGAAGAGATGATAGCTCTGACCTCTGACACTCTCCAGATAGGGCCTGCGTGCCCTGCTAGGCTGGGAGTCATCCCCAAGCAATGCCTGCCATCACCAGGAGCTCCTATCACTCCCTCCTTTGGGCCATGCATTTCTGGGAAGGAGATATGCAGGACACCAAGCAGGGGGGCCCCAGGGAACATCCACCTGGGAGGAAGCCACAGGTGTGGACAAGCCCAGGAAGGAGATTGAGGAGAAAGGCAGGCGCGCTGGGACTAGACGCCTGCTGCATTCTCTGAGCCATTGGCCCGTCTAGTCAGTGCAATGGCTTGGCCTCTGCAAACCCCACGATGCGGGCTATGATGAGTGTCTGAGTCACCCATGGCAGCACGGAGAGTTCATGTCCGGTCTGGTCTCCAGGACAGCCCACCCAACAAACTGGTAGGCGTGCACGGCTGGTTGGCCAGTGACTGTTGAACTTCCTGGATCCCGACGTGTCTGTTGTGCCATGGAGGTCAGTGCTGGTTGACCTGGGAATAAGAGTCAAATAGAGACCAGGGAGCTTCTTGCTTTAGCAGATCCTTCTGGGGGTGCTCATCTCTGGCTGGGAAGCCATCTCTGGTGGAATGATGGGTTCTTTCAGCTGTCTTCCACTTCTGGAAACTTGAGGACCAGTGCGGCGCAGTCATCAGAAACATGTGGGTATCTTCTCATCATCGTCTGGCCATTGCTGTGAAAATGAATGGCCCCAGTTGTCACAGAGGCACGACAGACCCGACACAGAAACCCCAGTGCATGCTGACTGATGAGGGGGATCCCAATCTCTCCCTTCACTGCTGACCCATGTCCTCATGATTTTTCAAGAATGTGCTTGTCCAAGATGCGTCTCACCCCCACCCCCAATGGTGGGAATTGTGCTGTGGCGTGGGCCCTTTCTGTGCCCTTGTGTCCCTTGGGAACAAGTCACGGGTCCAGTGTGATTTTAGAGATGCGTCTGACAAAATTGGGGATGCCGCCGTTGGGAAGGTTTCAGAAACTGCGCTGCCCTTGCAGGCTCTGTGTTCTGGAAATCCTCATCTTGAGAAGTCATTCCCGGCTGAGCTGTGTGCTCTGGAGTTGCTCTGCATGGCTTGCTGCTGCCCGGAACCTGGTGGTGGGTGGACCGCATGCTGCGGACTCCCGCTGTCAGTGCCCCCTCACCACCGGCCTCCACCCTACGGCAGCAGGAGTGCGGGGACGCTTCATTCATTCTGGGAATGGCAATTCTCAGGGGATATTCCACCGACAAGAAACAGGAGAAAAGTGTTTTTTGTCGAGGCTGGAGGTGGTGGTAGAAAGATGTGGGAGCCTGTGGCACATGTCTCTGGGGGACAAGACTCAAAGAAGACATCTCTTCTCTCCCCCCACCCCAATTTGGACTGTGTAACCTTGCTCTGCCGCCGTGGCACGGTTGAGTTGAGTTGGCTTGGCAGTCTGCTTCCTTCCGTCCCGTGTAGGTGTTGACTGTCTCCTCGTAGACTTAGCAGCCATTTCCTGTTCTCTAATCACAGGAACCTCCCTTGGGTCCTGCCCCCCACCTAGACTGAAGCAGGTGCTTGTACGCCAGGGCGCCTGGAGCTGGGCGGGCACTGGACCGGGGCACCCACCGAGGACTCAGCTGGAGGGGATCTGCCCAGAGTGAGTTTTCCCGACTTTCAGCACGGTTGGCGTGTGGGGGCAGACCCTTCTTTGTCAGAGCCCTGGTAACGCGGCAGTGAGAGTTGGCTGCTGACTGAAAGGGTTATCTTCATCCTCATCCTCCCTCCAGAATGGAGGCTACATTCCAGAACAGGCTAGGAGATGAGATTCTTCTCAGTGACTTTGGAAACCCGCTTCCATGAGCACCGCCGTCAACGATGATCTGCCCTGTAAACCTTCACCTCGCCCACAGCCGACACAAACCACCCTCGCTGCCCTCCCGTCCATGCTGACCCACAGCGAGCCACCCAAGGGTTTCCGAGATGGGCTCTGCCGACGGGAAGGGAAAGCCTAGTCTGTCCCCCTCAGAGCTGCTGGGGGTTTCCAACTGCTGACGCCAGCGAAGGAAGCCCAACGTTTAACCCCTGTGCCACCAGGGCTCCTGCCCCACAGTAGAAAGTCTTCTGTAAATGACAGTCCAGGGAGCCCAGCAGGGCGGTGCTGCTGTGTGTGTGGCACAGGGGTCCCCGGAAGTTGGGGTGCCTTGATGGCAGCTAACCACCCCAGCAGTTCTTTGTCGCGGGCAGGGCACACGTGTTTAGTGGCATCCCTATGTCTATCCATTCAATGCCTGTCGTACTTAGCCCTAGTCGGACAACCAGACTCTGCCAGTGTCCTCTGAGGAGCAAAATCTTCTCCGACGACAGGTTAGAAATAAGGCAGTTTTACAGCGTCCTCTTCAAGTGGTCCAATGTTTTCCCTGTGACACACCCTTCTCATCAGGGTAGGACACAGAGCCTGAGAACCCAGGCAGTCCCGTATCTGCACTTCCATTCTGTACGTAATAACATACTTCAAAACATACGTCTTCAGGGCGAGAAAATGATAGAAGCAGTTGATTCTTGCTCCTTTGCCAGACTGCTCCTGAGAAACAAAGACGGCAAAACTTCCTCTCGCATGCTTGGGACATGTTACCAGGAGAGACCCACCCGTCTCTGGAGAAGGAATTCATGCCTGGCACAGGGGAGGGGCGGTAAAAAGAAGGCCCCAGTCGGGGGCTGCAGCAGCGGGCTCCAGCTTATGAGCGATTGTGAAGATGGCACGGGCCAGACGGCAGTGCCTTCTGTCGTGTATGGGGTCACTGAGAGTGCCCACGTCCCCATGGGGCCGCTGTGATAGTGCCTCAGGACAGCGAACCTTTACCAAAGACTGCCTGCCCACCACGCTGCTTTGAGTGTTGTCTGTGTGCAAGCACACGGGTTTCTGTAAGCGTCCGCAAGCCTGCCTCATACTACATTCTGGAATTCCACGTCTGCTTTGCAGAGACGATGATAAAGGAGATGCGTGGGACATGAGCCTAGAACGGAGTGGGTATCTGAGTCACCATTTAAACCTCATTTCAACTCACTGCCCTGGAGCATCCATGCGGGCTCCTACGAGTCCAGAGGACAGAGTAGAAGAGCCCCCAAACTGTAACTCTGTACAGGATTGCTAGAAAGCCTCGTCGTTCTCCCAGGCAGCAGCTGGTGGTTTTGAACTGCTGATCTTGTGGCTAGCAGCCCAGTGCACAATCTTCTTCATCCCTCTTTTAAAAAGCCAGAAAAACACTAGCTTTGCAGGTTCTAGAAGAATGCTGGAGTAGGAGTCACAAACAGATCCTGTCTGAGTGGCCAGCTGCTCTTGGCGGCAGTACCATCAGAGTGGAACCAGTTGGGTTTGCTATCCAGCTTGCCATCGGCTGACCAGGGCCTGGACCGATTCCTAGACACCAAGATAACTTTGCAACACAGGAAATAATATTTCAAGTGGAGGGATCAGCAGGAAGCTCTCGTCTCCTGGGAGAATCTTCCCCGAAGTGATCGTGTTTATGTGGTCTCCCGTCTATAATAGCAGGCCAGAAACGGAGTTATGATCACTTGCAGATCGTGGGCTGTAATGCAGCAAAGATTTGAACGGGTTGAGACTTTGTCTGCAGGAAGGTGAGTCTATCCATGCTGCTGAAGTTTTTTGGAGGCAGGCAGCCTTGTCCCATCCTGTCCCAGAAGCACCAAAGAACATTTTCTGTGTCTGAGTCCCACTCTCCTCGTGACACTCCTTCTCCAAGCTCTCCAACCTATGATTAGAAAATGTCCATTGATATTGATCTTATGAAAGCCCCAAAGCCCGCAGCCTCACTTGGTTAGGCCTCCAGGGAATTCCCTCTAACTATCGATGGGGATATTGAATGTCCTTGCTCTCAGAGTGCTTTCAAAGGCCGACTAACGCAAATGCTGTTAGTTGAACACTTTAGCACAGGATTACATCTTCTCTCTTCTGATTCACTTTAAGGAGGTTCCATTTTTTATGGTTTTCTGTAATCTTTTCAACTGAGCTTTCCCTAAGATTTATTTATGTTGTTACTGGGTTGTTTGGGTTCTTGTTTCTGTGCGTGCTCCTCTATAGGACTATAAATCAACAGAGACAGTACCTGGAGCAGTCATTTCTTGCAGGTGTGGCAGGAGAGCTTGGGGGGAACCAACAATGAGCTGAGCCCAGGAAAAAAAATAAAATGTTCTCAGATTGATTGTCCTGATGATTGCACAACTCTTTGTAAAGTCATATGTTTAAACCACTGAGCTGTATGGTCCTGTGAATTATATGGCAGTCAAGGTGTTGGCATTCTAAAAAATGAAGATGGCTTCAGGTTGCTATTCTCAGTCCTCGCTTCCACCCCTCCCTGTCTGCAAAACCTTCAAGGAAAAACCCACTCTTAGGGCATACGTAGAGCTTCTACCGTGTACAGGGCTGCTTCCCGGAGAGGCAAATCCTAAACCCTGTCGGCTTCTAATTGCCTGGCGCCTGCTCTCCAGCGGAAAGAGAGAAACATGCCGTGATGGGGAAAGATGGCCCTCGGTCAGCCGTCTGTTGGCGTGCTTGTCAGCTTTTGATCTGAGGGCTCGCATTCTGGAAGCAGGTGGCTCCATGCCTCTCTGCATCCATGCAGTGTTATGGTGAACTTAATTCCCAGACTGCGTGTTACAGACCCAATCCTTTGACGTCCCTGCCTGTGTTTAAAACATGCTTTCAAAATCGGATTAGTGTGTCTCTCCGGATTAAGCAGGAGAGGGCCTGGCTGACGGCCATTGAATGAGGCCTGCTGGTTTAGGACTTAGAGTGGGGAGGCTTCTCTGCGTTGGCGTTCGGGGGCGTCTGGCAAGAACCTTGTGAAACCAGAGCGTGCCCCTGGGTCTCTGTTCACCAGCTCTGTGGACTTGTGGCTCTAGCACCTCCTTGGTTTCTTGGCGCCCGCTTTCCCCCAATGAAGTAAATCGAATAGCTCAACATGGGAGGTTCCGGGAAGCAGTGACTTGTACACCCCCGGCTACTGTCCTTGGGATTATTTTAGGGCAGTGGTTCTCAGCCTTCCTCATGCCGCAGCCCTTTCATGCGGTTCTTCATGTGGTGACGCCCCAACACAAAATGATTTTCATTGCTGCTTCATCACTGTCATTTTGCTACTGTTTGAATTGGGTGACTCCTGTGAAAGGGTTGTTGGACTGCCAAAGGGGTCGCGACCCACAGGTTGAGAACCACTGTGTTAGGGCCTATGGAAGGAGTAAAGGAGGTAGAGATGCATGAGGTTTTTTTCTAGGGAGCCCTGAAGGCAGAGACCGCAAGTCAGCATGTCCACACCACCACCTAGGGCGTTTGGAAATGATGGAGGACAGAGGTGTAAGGACTCTGTGGAGCATGAGGGGCAGTCAGAAGGCATGCTGCTAGAGCCCCAGCCCCTGCAGGAACTGGGCTCCTTCCAAACACAACCTGTTGATGCACGGCTGCAGGCAAGGTCGCCTGTTACTCCCTGGCTTGGCCTCATTCGGGTGTTTTCAGAAACAAGCCAAGCAGAACACTGGCTTCCGGGGTCATCCACTGGATCAGCTCAGAAGACGGTGTCAACTGTTTGCCAGGGACCCTAGGGCTTGGAGTTGTAGATATTCTCAAAGGACATGGGAAGGGTCCCAGGAGCATACTTGGGAAGACGTTTTTGTTTTTAGAGGACTCACGCAACCCTGATCACCATCCATCCGTCTATCATTTCGAGCACATTTGGGCATTTGTTGCCCTCGTCATTTTCCAAACACTTGCTTACCACTTCAGCCTTCATATCAGCTCCTCAGTTTCTCTCTCCCTCTCCCACCCTCTCTCCCTCACAAACCCTTGAGAATTTATAAATTGTTGCTTTTCTCATCTTATACTGACTGGTGTCTCTCCTCACCCAATTTTCTGTTGTTCTTCCTCCTGGGAGGGGGTTATCTTTAGATCATTGTGATGGGTTCCCCCTCTCACTCCCCACCTTCCCCTTTCCCTCTTGGTATGACTACTCTCAATATTGGTCCTGAGGGGTTTATCTGTCCTAGATTCACTGTGTTTCTGGCCCTTATCTGTACCTGTGTATATGTTCTGGTCAAGGCAGTTTTGTAAGTTTGAATTGTGGTTATGATAGTGTGGGAGGAGGAAGCATTAAAGAACTAGAGGAAAGTTGTGTGTTTCATCAGTGCTGTACTGCACCCTGACTGGTTCATCACCTCCCCATGACTCTTCTGTAAAGGGATGTCCGGTTGCCTTCAGATGGGCTTTGGGTTTCCACTCTGAACTCCCCCTCATTCACTATGATATAATTTTTTTGTTCTGGATCTTTGATGCCTGATACCTGATTCTATCGACACCTCATGATCACACAGGCTGGTGTGCTTCTTCCATGTGGGCTTTGCTGCTTCTTGGCTAGATGGTCGCTTGTTTATCTTCAAGTCTTTAAGACCCCAGATTTCCAGGCACCATCAGCTTTCTTCACCACATTTGCTCATGCACCTATTTTGTCTTCAGTGATCATGTCAGCAAGATGAGCATCATGGGATGTAAGGTTAATAGAACAAAATGTTCTTGCATTGAAGGAGTACTTGAGTAGAGGCCCAGTGTCCATCTGCTACCTTAATACTAAACCTATAAATATATGCACATAGATCTATTTCCCCTTTGTCATATATAAATATAGTTGCATATGTACATGACTGTATTTTGACCTCTCTAAATGCCCTTTGCCTATTTCTTTTTTCTATTTCCTTTTACTTTCCCCTTGTCCCACTGTCATGTGCTGCCTTCATTTGGGTTTCAGTAATTCCTGTCCCTTACATTGGCCTTGATCAAATCCTATCAGGCCTCTTACACCCTCCTCCCCATTGATTTTGTATCACTTGTTGTTCCCTTGTAAACACTCCCTTCCTATCCCCTGCCTCCAACCTCTCCCATGTTCCCCCAGAGCCATTGTCCCACTGTTTTCTCCTCAGATTGTTTATCCCATCTAGGTAGACCTGCAGAGATAATAATATGCACAAAAACAAAATAGAACCAAACAAAGCAACAACAACAACAAAAATAGCAGCAGCAAAAACAGTGACAACAACAAAAAAGACAAGCCCTGTTTGTTGAACTTTAGGAGTGTTTTCCGGCAGAGTCTGATGGGTGCCACGCCCTGATCTCAAAGTCTGTTTTTGGTATCCCCTCTGGACTTCCGTGGTCTGCTCCCCTTGCTGCTCTGTTGCACATCCTTAGTGTTTTGCCTCGGTGTGGTGGGGTCAGATCAGATGCAATTCCTTCACTGGGTCTCCAGTGTTGTCCTCATAGGGCTATGGGTCAATGAGGGATGTCGTGTTTCAGATTGGAGCCAGCCGTATGGTCCTTTCTGTGCAATGACTGCTCTGAGCAGGGATATTGTCTTCAAGGCTTGTTGTACCAGAATGCCCTCCACTCTCTCTTCCTTCCCCTTCACTTGCTCATGTGTGCTCTGATCAGACATGCCCCTCTCCCTGAGCTGTAGCTTCAGTGCTGTCCTCTGAAGTGAATTCTTCTGGGGAGAGAGGGGAGCTGTCCACATAGTTGGCATGGGGCTAGCCCCTCAGACCTCTGTATTGGTGGGAAGAAGTATTAAGAAAATTTAAAAGTGCGTTGGTTGCCCCATTTTTTCTCTCAGGGCCCCCCCTACACACACACACAGCTGGTCCTTCTAGGGGGAAACCAAATCCTCTTCACATAGTGAACCCCGAGCTGCTGGTGTATGGGGGAGGGCGACTCCGCACTCAGAGGTAGATAAGATGAGGCTCCCACAAGTCACCCCCTGGCCCGTGAGGAGGAATTTTCCAGAAGATCCTCAGCCATGAAGACAGGGCAGAGTCCCCAAGCCAACAGGTCCGTTCCTTCAGGGACACGGCCGTCTAGAGATGGGCATTTGTAACCAATGCATGCAGCCGACCCAGCCCTTACTCCTGGCCACCCTGTGTGCTTTGGAGAAGAACTGCACCTGTAGGGTCTTCAGGGACTGGTTTTCTGAGTCCATTATCAAGCCTGCCTTCGACTGAGGACCTGCGTGGACAGTAACCCCAGTTTTCTGGTTGACCGTGGAGTGTATGACCAGGGCCTCTAGGGTTCTAGGGTTGTTGAATGGGATGGCAGGCAGTCTTCTGAGGTCACCTGGGTGCTGTACTTGTCACCATGGAATGTGTCGCCCTAGACGGTGCCCCACTGTGAAAGAAGCCTGCCTGCCTTCCTCCCTGCTCTTGTCACCACTGGCCACGTGGGACAGCTGTGGTGGGGACGCGGCCACTGGCAGCCTGACCTGGGCTTGGTCCTGCTTCAGCAGGAGGAAGCAGCACTGGGGCCAGTTGCCTGGAGAGTCCCCGCCCAACCCGCCTGTCCAGCAAGCAAGCCAACAAACAAACAAACGCAGCTTGGCAGTGGCCAGGTCTAATGGACAAGTCCATGGTGCGATCCGTGGACTCCGGGGTGAGCTCCTGAGGGCGTTGCAGAGACTAATTGGTTCACGGAAATTGCTGAGCTACGCAGCTGTTCCCAGAAGGCACGCTGCACAGAGAGTGAGCCCCGCTGTCCCTGCAGACCCCGGGCCCACAGGGAGAGGAGGAGGGTACCCTGGCTGCCTGGGCACACCCAGGAGCGCCTCAGTCAAGGAAGCGGTGTAAGGTTCCATCAAGGGGTGAAGAGAAAGTGCTGATGGGCCGCTTCTGAGGAATGCGTGGGAGTGGGAGGCCGGGGGACCCGGACGTGGGGCAGATCCTGTCGGATAAGCCAACAGCGTTCAGGGCCGGAGCTGAAACGTGATGCAGCGGGAGCGGGTTCTCCAGCGAAGCGGCCTTTGATGCTTTGATGGACGCTGTGCCTGAATTGCTTTTCTCCCTGGCTTCTGTCTTCCTCCATGTTTATGCTGCTATATTTGTTCAAAAAGAACGTCTGAGATCGGTAAGACAGCATTTTTCTTGGCTGGAGCATCTGCATTCCATACAGGAATTCCACTTTACTTGCTTCATAAAATAAAGTTAAAACGTCTGTTGCAATATTTACCTTTAAAAATGATTTTAGGTACAACTGAGCGGAGGTAATTTTTTCCTCCTTTCTCCCTTCTCACACTGGAATTCTTTGACTAAAAGTAGGTCAGGTGATATGAAACCTATGAATGTGAATATCTCTTCAAATA
>PVJH01021719.1:0-15005 GCA_004026705.1 Nesogale talazaci
CCGTATCTTTCTGGGAGGTGGCCTAGTGCACGGTGGGTTGGTTACAGGCCTGGCAGCTGATGGAGGGTCAGCACCTTGAGCCCAGCACCCAGTTGCCATGGTTCTGGGCTAACCCTGATGCTTCTGGGGGCCCTGGCTTGCCTTCACTGCAGGAGGTTGCTGCATTTCCTGGGACTCCTGCCACACAGTATTCAGAAGGATGTCTCCTCATCTGCATGCTCGGGCTCATTCGTTGGGAGGAGGGCTGGTGCTGGTGTCTGCTTAGGTGCCTTGCCTGGCCTGAGTATCTGCTGCATGCTAGCTGCACTGAACAATGACACTTTTATCTTCCTCACCCTTGCTCATGACAGGGAGGCTCAGAGAGCACTGTGGGTCCTGGGGCTTGTCTTATGGGATACAGTGTAAATGTTTGTTGGGAATGTGAATGCATTCACACATTGTTTCCTGTGGCAGTCCATCATATGTTGGCATTGGAGTTTTCCTGATTTTATTTGAACCAATGTCCAGAGTGCTCTGATGCGTGATCTGGGCTAAGAACCCTCGCGGTTGATGGTTCAAACCCACCAGCCAGCACATGGGAGAAGGGGAAGCACCCTACTCCTTTAAAGCTTTGCAGCCTTGGAGACCACATGTCAACCAGCCTGCTGTGCCTGAGGAGCAATGCGGTGGCCATGGGCATGGCTTTAAATCAGAATGTCACTAGGCCACTCCTGTGAACAGTATCATGGGAGGAACAGGCTGTCGGGTTCAGGTACCGCTGGGTCAGGAGCGACTCAGGTGACCCAGTGTCCAGTAGAACGAAGCTCCACCCAATCCCTGCACCACCCTCCTCAGGATGGGTGGGCCAGTCCTTGCAGCCTCGGTGTTAGTCCATCAAGTCCAGGTCCTCCCTTGTTTGGGGCTGCCCTTCCCCTCGCCCTCGAGTCTCTGGAAGAGGTAAATGCTGCATTGTCAACATTTCCAGCGGCTGCAAGTTTGCTTTATGAAATTGTACTACTGATAGATGATGCTATTGTCACCACAGTTACCATTTGAGATTAATAACTTTTTTCTTCTGATGGTAATTTTTAGCAAAAAATCTGGCTGTGCAAAATTAACAGCCGCCAGAAAGCATAGACAACGAATTTCCAGACATCGTTTAAAGAGTGGCTATGGCCTTCTCCATTCTTAATATTGAAGGGCGGGGCACTGGAGTCAGACATCCGGCCGTTCCTGGCTCCTCTCACACAATGGCTCAGTTTCCAGCACATCATAAGCTTCAAAGTCCCGGCGTCTCGTCTGAATGAAGGGAAGGAGAATAGGACCTGCTTCGAGAAGAATTGCACGGAAGTGACATAAAATGGAGCTTGGAGAGCATTTATTTAGCACAGTGCCTGCAAAAATGCCAACTATTAGCCACAGAGAAATATCAACTATGATTACAATGTATCTGCTCAAACTTCTCCACCGCATTCTCACTAGCCTCCTGTAGATATTTCTATTGCTAAGTATCATGTCACAAATCAAGTCTGCCTGGCAACAGACAACAATAGATTCCAAGACAGGGCATCAAACTGACATTATAATCACTCCACTGTATTGGTGCTCGACAAGAACCGTAGAATTATCGTAATATCCACTATTGTTAGCACACACTCCTCCTCTTCCTTTAGAAAAGTTGCTAATACACTTGGTGAACATTTCATGTCTTCAGTGAGATGCTTGGCAGGCCTGGGGAGGAGGAGAGCAGAGCTTCCTCCTACCAACACCCACCCCCCCTAAACAGAAAAACTCAAAATAAAAAATCCTCATTAAAGAATATTCATTCTCATGAATTAAGAAAAACAAAGGGAGAAATTGCCTGGAATGAATTCAGATCACCCTTTGAGTCTGCCCGCTGAAACGTATAAATGATCGCTCCATTACACAGGGGTGCGAGAACCAGAACACAGGCGACAGGGCACGGTCGAAGCCAAGCCTGGGCGCTCGCTGCTGGCCACTTTCCCACCAGCCTTACCCCCTCAGCCTCGGGTGAGGTGCTCACCTGTCTCTGCCACCCACAGGCCCCATCCTCTGACCCTGCCCTCTGACTCAGCAGTGACGGGGAGGGAGACAAAGTGGGGTCCCTTGCACATTTCCCAGGGTTCTCCGCTCTGGGCCGGTTTCCCGGGGATCCACCCAAGATGAGCAAATGCAGGTGCGCCCGGGTGTCTTGAGCCAGCACTTTGCTGTTAGTCTCAGTAGAAGCAATGTACACTGAGATGAGCAAGGGTTTGACGAGAGCTTCTTCTGTGCAAGGCCGTGCTGCCTGGCTGCCTGTCCTTGTTCTCAGTTACGCCAACAACCACACACCCATGTTGTGGCGGGCACCTGCATCCACAAGCTGTATGTTTCTGGGCAATTATTTGTTGACATCACAGTGACAATCTAGATCAACACGGTCAGCGTTGTCACCTCTGGGCTTGACGGAAGTTTTCAAAATCCAGAAGTGTGGGTCATCCCTCTTTGTTCTCTGCTGGGACTGCAGTTGTTATTTGAGGCCACCTGCCATTCCTTGGAGACTTGAGGGCCGGCCTTTCCATTTCTGCCATAAAAGGCTGTGAGAATTGTGATAGGTGTTGTAATGAACATATAGATTGATCTGGCTGGCGTTGATGTCTTAACAATAGGAAGTCTTCCAGTCCGTGAACACAGATGTCTTCTCATTTATTTAGGTCTTCTGTAATTTCTTTCAGCAAGGTTTTATACTTTTCAGTGTATAAGTCTTTCACCTCCCTGGTTAAATTTATTCCTGGGTATTGTCTTCTTTTAGATGTAGTTGTAAATGGAATTGTTTTCTTAATTTCCTTTTCAAATGGTTCACTGTTGGTGTATAGAGACACGGCTTATTTTTGCGTGTGATCTCGTATCCTGTGACTTGGCTGAATTAATTTATTAGCTCTAGTAGTTTTCTTGTGGATTCTTGGGATTCTTTTTCTATCCAGGGTCATGTCATTTGTTTCTAGTGATAGTTTTTCTTCCCCCTTCCAGATTTGGAAGCCTTTTATTTTATTTCCCCCTCCCCTCACTGCCCTTGCTGGAATTCCTAGTGCTGCACTGAATAGCAGCAGTGAACGCAGGCTCCCTTGCTTGGGTCCAGAGTTTAGAGGGCACTGCTCAGTCTTTGTCCACTGCATTTGATGTGGTTGCCGGTCACTCGGTGGCAATAAGTTGGCTCTCCCCTACAACCTGGTCCTGCCCCATCCCCCCCATTGTTGGAGCCATCGTGTCGATGTGTCCCATTGAGGGTCTTCCTCTTGCCCACTGGCCCTTGACTCCACCCAGCATGAGTTCAAAAGTCCGGTCTCTCATGGCAGTCACCTGCTCGGGGCACAGGAGACAAAGCCCCCGTTGTCCTCGCCTGTAGGAGCCACCCGGCTGTACCTCCTCCCTTGCAGACTTGTCTGGAATCCCTCACCAGCGTCGCCATTTCCAGGTATCTGGTCTCCTCCCAATTCCCTTTTTTATCACTCAGCTCTTTCCTGCATGTGAAGAGATGGAAAAGTCCCATGGCTTGGATCAAGGGTATTTTATTCCTCAGTAACATCTGTACTTTTAGTCTTTAGGGGATTGATGGATTTTGCCAAACACAGCATCTTTCAAATTTGTCCCCATCATGAGGTGTCGTCCGATAGTTTCACTACCATCACCTTTTCACCTCTCCACTTCCTCGGGTGCTGACTGGGGCCCCATGAAAACAGCAGCTTTCACCTTTTCTGCACTGCCATGGTGCTGTCGGCAGGTTGCTTGGGCTTCTGTCTCCTATGCACCTTCACAGGTCTCCACAGGCCTGTCTCATGTCTATGACTCTCCCTCTTACTCCCGTTTGCTGAGGAGGTAGGTATTGGACTCTGTCTGAAGCCTGGCTGCCCTGAGCAGACCACGTGTTCTCCCCTTCACCCTCAAAGGTGGCACACTGACCCAGTGAGGTGCTCCCATTGCTATGCTTGGGGAAAGGTCATGTGCCATGAGGTGGGTCCCTCCACTATACTGCAAGCTTGGTTGGTACTTTCATGTCTATATGCATAAGGGCCACCGGCCTGCTTGGGCACCTGGGGGATGCTGGCTTCAGAGGAAGAAGTGTCTGCCTCTTCTGTCACTGGGCACGTTTGAGGACTGGTGGCTGTTCCAGTGTTTGGTTGGATTTCCTGGGGCTGCCATCTGGTTTGTTGGGAAATGATCCACCTGTGCTGAGGGAGGGGTCATTCTTTGGCGACATCTAAAGGTCCAGTGTGATTTGCTCAGCATCCCCCACCCCCCTGGCTCCGTGCAGAGTGCCTTCTGTGGCAGGCCGAGTGTGGGTTAGGGGGTGTGCATGCCTGCAGATTTGCCTCACCGTCCCATGGGCCTGAGGGGGACCGCCCTGCCCCAGCTCCTCCAGGTGGGCAGCTTCCTCCTACCTGGGCGCTGTTCTGCCTCAGCGCCTTCTGATATTTGGTGTTTGTGGCTCTCGGCATTTCCTGATAGCGTTTAGAACCCATTCATCAACTACCGCGAAATATCGCTGGGTTTCCATTGAGACGGCATGGAACGCCAGCTACATCTGGAAAGAAATGGTATTTTGGCAGCCCCCACACGTGGAATGCCCCTCCTGTGTTGAGGCTGATTACTGACTTGCATAGATCTACCACACCACGCTCAGTGACTTCGGGACTCTCTGATGTTCCCTGCCCCAGTTGGCCCCTTTTCCACTGAGCAGCTCCTCTGGCTTCCACCTGTCCACTCTTTTCCTAGGACTTAGCCCTCTGCCCATCTTACCAGACATGACCTGTAGGGTCAGGGTGTGCTCACGTTTCATGTCCCTGTTGTAAAACGTTTCAGCGTGTCATTCTCTTTTTGCTGTCCCATTTTCTGGTTCGGGGACAGCCACAAGGTGCCGATGCTGTTTAGCTTTGAATCCATGCAGTGAACTTGGCTGGGTGAAAGCTGAAACCTGCCAGCAGCCAATTTGAGAAAGAGGGAGCTGTTTGTGCTGGTAAAGGCCAGTGTCCCAGAAACTGCAGAGCAGCCCAGCTCCACCCCACAGGGTCACGGCCCCAGTCCACTCCACAGGGTCACTGTGAGCAACTCGATGGGAGGAGGGGTTTGGTTTGATGTCTTTAGGTTTTATATTTAAATTTTTTTTTTTTTTGGCATCACTGCTCTCCAGTGGTGGGAGTAGGAGGTCCAGCCCCACTGCTGGAATTGAACCTCCATCCCAGTGGGTCGCAGTCCCGCGCACAACCACTACGCCACCGGGGCTCAGCCCTTTATATTTAAAATTTAACTGCTATTAAATAAATAACCCTCCTACCCCACCCCACCCACCCCCCAAAGCAAAGGAAAGCAAAGATCCACGGAAACAGGAATGTTTTCAAAGTTTTGAAAACAAGACTTACTTTACACTGACCCCAGCCTATACACAAATGCATGCACACTATCCCAACCTGTCTGGGCTGACAGTTCCGTGTGTGTCTTTTTGTGTGTGTGAGCCTTTGCTGGATCAGAGCCACAGAACAGACTCCATGGCCCACAAATGGGTCAGGAACCTTGAGACCTCCTCTGCCCTGGAGGGGTCAAGAAGAGAGGGACCCCACAAACTGACCATCTGAAGCTGAGTGATGACTCTCTCAGAAGAGGTAGCAGGGAGTAGACTGCAGCGGCCTTGGTAGCCTGAAGTAGTCTGAACTCGAGATCCTGCTACCAGCCATGTTCTCAAGCTAAACAAAACTGCCCAAACTCTACGGCTTAGGACTGACAATGATTTCACAAATGATCCCCAAGGTACATGGTGAGATTGTGGCTGGTTGATAAGAAAGGTAGGACCATTTCTTGGCAGTGGAGCTAAAACAGGATACAAGTGATTTTTTTCAAAGGCAAGGCACCTCACTTGATGTGCAGTGGGAGAAACTGTGCTTAGAAATTATTACAACTTCCCTCTCCCAACCCCCACCCCCCTCTCTGCCTGCAGAAATGAAGCCCCATTCCCACTGATGAGCAGGGAACAATGTTCCCCAGGACAAGCCAGGACATTCGCAGAGGCAAACCCTATGTTGACTGCTGGTTCGTGGCATCCGATATGGGTGATGACTGCAATCAAGGTAAAGACGAGTTCTGCAGGTCCTAATGGATGCAAGCTCTTGGGGTCCAGATCCCTGAGCATGGCCCCCGAGGTCTGTGACATTCTTCAGTAAAGGACTGACGCCAAGTCCGAAGTCTAAGAGGCAGTTCAGAGGTTGTAATGACTGCTGGACTGCAGAGGCTTTGAATAGAAAGAACTTTGGAAAAGGAGCACATGTCCCTCAACATTTAACTTTAGATTCCTATGAAAATGTCTCAACAGGGCTGAGCCTTGGTGATGTAGTGGTTGTGTGCGGGACTGCGGCCCACTGGGACAGAGGTTCAATTCCAGCAGTGGGGCTGGACCTCCTACTCCCACCACCGGAGAGCAGTGATGCCCCCCCACCCCCACCCCACCAAAAAAAAAGAAAAAAGAAAATGTCTCGGGAACCATCGTCCGTGAACAGACTTGATGAAGTAACTGCTCGTGCTATGTCCCCAGCTTGAGTGAAAGGCAGCGGCGGGGTCACAAAGTAAGGAGGTCTGTGCCTTATGCAGCAAGTGCACACGGTCAGCCCCATGCAAGAAGGAGTCGCTGTAATCACAATGGGAGCAAGATGTGACCCAAGCTTGAGAAGTGGAAACATATCGTATGCTTTATCTGCTTATTCATGCCAGGGCCAAAACAGCTCCTGGAATCTCCGAGTTTCTAATTTAGAAGAACTTAAATGGGGAGAGAACGATCTGGACAAGCCTGGCTCAGAGTTTTCAAAAACTCATTAGTCCTGTAAAATTTCAATTTACCCTCTCAAATTTGCAAGGCTCCCACTGCCTTCACCAATAACACTCTTTTCTTTTCAACTTATCCTCCGCTCCATCTGTAGTAGCCCATGTCATTAGACTGAGGCAGGGCTGACATCCTGTCAATAATTGCTATGAACCCTGGGTGGGGGTGGGGGGAGAGTGCCAGGAGCCTCCTCTGGCTCCCACATCCCCCCCAGCCCCCACCCCCCAATTTCAGGACCCTCTCACATCCATACTCAAGCCTGTTCCTCCCCAGCACGTCCTGCTCGAGTGCCTCATCCAGGTGGGGGTGCACGCAAGACCAGGGCTGGTCACCTGCAGGGTCTTCAGCTGGGCACTTCTCTAAAGAGTGCCCCGGGCAGGCTCAGACAGGTAGTGGCCATAGTGAGAGGACTGGAGAGACCAGATGCCAGTGGTGGACCATTCTGGGGCTGTCCTGGTCGGCAGGGCCCTCTGGTCTCCAGCAGAGCACCCTGGTGGGTGTTGTTCGTACTCTCACTGTGTAGCAGCCCAGAATCAAGTATGGCTCATGTACTCCTCTCCTCTCGGCATTCCCAGGGTCGGGCTTGCCCAGAGTCCCCACCCCCAACCCCCCAGGGGCCACCTGTCACTTAGGTCAGCCTTTGCTTAGCCCACAGTGAGTGTCCCGTCTGCTCCACCAGGAAGAGTTGAGCATGCAGCTGCTGCTTTTGTATGGCCAATGCCTGACAATCTCAAGTCCAGACCCTGCCCCACTCACACCCCCATTGCTCCCACCTGTTACCCGCAGCCAGGCCCATCGGGGCGGAAGTCCTCCTTCTGCCCACCCTCCATGCCAGACCATTTTGGACCTTTCAAGGCACTGGGTGTCTCGCCCTGGCACTCCCAGAGAGCAGTGTTGGTCTCTGGCTGACACCATGGCCGCCCTGCTCAGCACCTGACCCCGCTGACACACTGGTGTGTGGCTGAGGTCATCACAAAGGTGTGCTTCAGAGCAATGGAACTGGCTTTCCTCACTGTGAGGTATGACCACAACGGCCAAGCTGGGGTCTTGGAGCCTGTGGCCTTGCTTAGAGTTAAGGGTCATGGTTTAGTAGCTTATGTTTATGTCTGCTTATGTCCAATGAAGCTCCGGGTATGCACTCAACAAAACACGCGTGTGCACACATGAAACTCACTGAGCACATGCAGCCAAGGCCCCTCCGGTGCCCACACATTGAAACCTGCTGTGTGCATGCAGTGAAGCTTGCGTGTGCACACAGGGCTGCATGTGTCCTTTAGCGTTCAATCTCAGCTGGGAAGGACATGGAGTCCATCCAGCAGCAACTCTCCCACCTCTTTGGCTTGCTGGCTGGTACTTGGTTAGGTGATTGGTGGACACAGGGGCAGGGCTGGTGACCACTAGTTCTGAGATTGACTTTCCAAGACTCTCTGGAAAGACCCCCACAGGCATGGAGGGTTGTCACACATCTAGGTGGATGCACAGACACGATGAGTGGGTTCCCAGGCTCCCAGCAGGCATCTGACACTGATGATGCACCTGAAGAGAGCCGTGGTTCAGCCCAGAAGCCAAGCAAGAGTCACTGGGTGGTCAGTGCTGGGGTCAGCCAGAGCTAGCTCCTTCTCCAAGGACTCCAGCCATCTGTCTATCGTGTATATCCATATATATCCAGCCATCGTCCATCCTTACATTCATCCACCCACCCATCCCTTCACCCTACCATCTCTCATTTATCTAAAATGAATTGGGCCTACCATGTTTTTAGGGTCCCACTGTATTACCCTCCAATGTTTCAGCAGGGCGAGCTGCAATTTGTTCATAATTTTTAGGGCCTCGATTCTCCAGCTGTGGGTGACTGGTCTGAGCACTCTCACCCACAGCTGCACCCTGCCCCCTTCCCACAACAGTTCTTTCCTCTGCGAGCAGCTGCAGGCTTCTCTGGCTCTGGAAAAGTGTGAGCCTGAGAACGAGCTAGCGTTCAGCAGTGAGCAGAAGCGTTGCACGCCCACTGGGCTGATTGTTCTCAGCGCGGGGCGCAGGCGCGTCCGAGGGTTGCCTGAAATAACCCAGTTGAGCAACCTGGGCAACATGTGTGGGTCATAAACAGGAAGCACTGATCCCCACTTCATAAAACAATGCCCCGAGGAAGCCAACTCCTGTTGGGGGCACAGATGGGCAGAAGCAAGTTGCTGATGGAGGAAACTGCTCTCAGACGGAGTGCGGCAGGTGGGCGGATGGACAGGAGCCTGCAGAGCTGCCCTGGTAGATGTGGCTTAGGCAAAGACGGCCCACCACGTTTCCGTGTGGTCAATGTCTGACCACAGAAGGAAGTGCTGGTGGGTTTGTTGGGAGATGGACCAGGCTGGCCTGCCCCAAGGTGATGCCAGGGAGGGAGGCTGCCCATGGTCACTGACGCCTTCAGAGCTGTGCTCCCAGTGCAGAGTACAGTGGGCACAGAGGGGGCATGGCTTCAGACATGGGTGGGCACAGAGTGGACAGAGCCGACACAGAGGATACACAGGATGGGGGCGCAGTGGGCGCAGCCTGGGACACAGGGCAGCTAGCACACATCTAAGAGTTGGCACCCCCTCAAGGGGACTGCTGGGATCAGCAAGGACACCTACTGCCAGCTCTCACAGCACACTGGGGGCCTCCACTTATGGCATGGGGACAGCACACCTGGGAAGTGACAAGTGAGGCCCTTCCCTGTGGAGGTCCCTGCTGGTGACTCCTCACCTCTGCCCAGAGGAGGCCACCCGCAGGAATACCAAGTGCTCCGGCCTGTGGTCCCCTCAGAGCCTGGTGTTGGTCCATGCGGCGGAGGTACCCATGGTGTCAGCTGCCTCCTATGCTGATATACCAAAGGGGCCCCACACCGGGGCAAATACTGCACAGGACGCCGCCACCCTGATACGTGCCCCCCCAACCCCGCCATGACAAGTGCACAGATAGACAGACGGACGGTCCCCGGGTGGCACTCTGGGGTGCAGTGGAGATGAGGATGGGGAGCAGGTGTATGGTCCAGGCTCCCAGCAGTCTTGAACCTCCATGTCTGGGCCTCCTTCACCCCTATTCCTGCAACAGGCACTGTGGGGTGCATGGGGACCTTGCTCTGCAGGGAGGTCATGGCCTGAGGAAAGAACCAGCACATTATTTACTAATGAAGAGCTGGCTCTCTCTGCCAGACCCTGGCGGGAGGGGCCAGTAGCTCAGAAACCTAGCCTGGAGCAGCCCTTGGGTCCGAGGGCAGAGCAGGGCCTCTCTTTTCCTCCCTACTTTTAAACTCTGGAGAGGTATTTCACTTGCCAGAGAACCTGATTGGTCAATGCTAATAAAACAGTGATGAATCTGCAATGGTTGGAAAGTTTGGGATGGCCTCCTTAAGTAAGTTGTCAGGTTATCAGAGGACCCTGGCAAAGCAGGGTACATAGGGCTTACAGCTGCGTGGGCTGAAGGGAACCTTCCAGAACTTGCAGTAAAGAGAGGCATGTGGTCCCACTAGCCTGGGAGACTGCATCTCCCCACATCCCAGGAGTCACCCCTAAAACACAGCCAGACTCTGTTCATGGAATTCCAAACCATCACAAAGAACTGTGCTCCAGGCCCTGTAATCAAGGCAAACCCAAGGCTGTCCAGGACACATAGTCACAGACCCGCCTGGAACCCCCTCCACAGGGGCGGCCTTGCCTGGAGAACCTGGGCCCCGGTCTCCTCCGGGCCAGTGGGAAGTGCTTCTGGTAAGTGACACTGTCAGTGAGGGCACGTGTACCCTCCTCATAAGCCTGCAGAGAGCTGTCCCAGCACAGGCACCAGGAGGGGGCTGAGCCAGTGACACGGGCCCTGTCTGGTGGGCTGGCTTCCACACCTGCACGGTCCTATCAAAAAGGTGAGTCGCTACCACAGGGATAAGGCAAGGAGACTGAGCTAGGACATGTCTGTCCCTGCAACTGATAGAGCCTGCCTCAGGAAGGGGACACATACCCAGCTATGTCCAGCCGTGGCCTTTTCAGTCATTCATATGTGAATACACACACATCCATACAGGAACACACACATCAACACACAGGCACACACATACATAAGTATACACACAGATCCATACAGAAACACAAACACATCAACACACAAGCACACACACACATATACATGGGTATACACACAGTAACACACATCCATATGTGCGCACGCACGCAGGCACACAGGTATACACATACACACAAGAACACACACATATACACACAGTCACACATCCATATAGGCACATGCGTACAGAGGTATATACATGTGCACACAATATGTATATGTGCACGCACACAAATATACAGGCACACACATATACATGTAGGCAAACATTCACATATGCACAGGCCTATACACACATATGCATGTATACATACAACACGCACATACATGCATATACACAAATGTACGCATCTAAAACACATCCATAGACATGTATTCACATATACATGCATGTATATAAGCACTGAAAGTCCTGGTGATGTAGTGGTTACATGTTGTGATCTCTGCAAGGTCAGCAGTTCTAAACCACCAGCTGCTTTGAGGGAGAGTGATAGGACTTTCTACTCCTGTTTAGGTTTCAGTCTCGGAAACCCACAGGGACGGGCTGACCCTGTCCTCAAGGTCACCATGAGTGGGCATCGCCTCTGTGGCAGGGAGTGTGTGTGTATATATACATATACACACATATTTTGAAAAGTGGAACAAGGCACTGCCCCGGAGTCGATGCTCACTCAGAGCAAAGGGGCCACGAGCTGGGCTGCTGCCCCCACAGGCTTTCACCTGGAAGAAGGCCAGCGGGCCATGGCGAGGGTTGGGCCACGACTGTGAGTGAGGTGCTGGGGGCTTCAAAAAGTTCTTAGGAAAATTCCATTCTCTTTCAAGTCCACGTTTCCTCCTATTTTCTGAAGTTCCTGTGTATAGAATATACATACTTTATGTATACATATGTACAATATGCAAACACAAGACACATAATATATGCATGTTCCTCTGTTCATACACACCCGTGCACACATACACATGCTCTATATACACATACACATGCTATGTACACACGTGGTCAGATGGCTCTCCGAACCGAGTCCTGGAGCACATGGGCCCTTGGCCCCACTCTGGAGCCTGTTGGCCAGTTCACCTCTGTGGCCATTGCTGTGGGAGGCAGCAGTCCAGGGGTGGTCAGCACAAACCCCATGGCAGGAAGCATCGGCTGTGTCTCCGGACAACCACCCCCGGCTGGTATCGCACATGCATTTCCCCTAAGAGCCCTGGGTCTGCATTCCAAGGTGAGACTCACTCTGCTGAGTGAGCATGGAATGTGGCCTTGGGCCCGTCCTTGTAACTCACGAGCGTGTTTCTCTAATTCAAGAGCTGACTTCCAGGGACTCTTCAGCGGGCAGTGGACGCAGACCACGGGGTCACGGTGAAGCCATAAATCAAAGACCAAGAAGGCCAGACCATGGGCTGGTGCTCTACATGGGAGGCGCCCAAGGAATGCGCAGAAACACAAAGGGAGGGGCTTTTCAGGGGGCAAGGAGTTGTTTTTAAGTGAGAGGTCGTTAACTCAATACCCCAGAGGCTTTGAAAAGCATCCTACAAAATGTGCCTGAATTATGAAAGGTTATAAATTAATTTCTTTTAACAGGGGTGTATTGACAGTTGTCCTCAATGGCTGCTAGCTGAGATACCTCCAGGGTCTCAGCAGTCAGCCGCTGGTGTGCTGTAGCCACTCAGGACGGCTTGTCCCCAGAGAGCACTCCCCTGGCTGTGAGCAGCCTGGCGGCAGGATGCAGCCAGACCTTGAGAAGTTCCTACAGCACCCCTCTCTACCAAAATATGAACAGCATCCAAAGAATCACAGTACAGAAGGCCTGCTTTACAATTTTTTTCCACAGGAACGCCAAACCTAGTATTATAAACACCACTACTGCTCGCAGCTTGCCAGTACTACACCTGCTCTCTCTGAAAAAAATGGGATCCCTACAAATCAAACACACCAGGGGAACAAAGGGAGAGATCCAAGAAGCAGAGATGTTCTTCCCTCGCACGCTCGCTCAGCCACTGGAGCCTGCTAAGAGAGCAGAGGGCTTCCTATACACGCCCCAAGCCCCTCGAGGCTTTAGAAAGCAAACAGTCCATGTTAAGTTCTGATTCATTTTTTGGAGCAATGACCCACCTGCACTGTGCACCCTGGCCATTGGGGGACAGTATTTTCTTGAGCCTCCTGGCCTATGGTGGCAGTGTGAGTGCGGGAGGGAGGAGGGGCCTCTCCCCGGGGGGACTAAGGCAACAATTTCATTGCTCTTAAATTTCCCTCCTACAGCACAAAGTGCAAGTGTCTTGTATCGAACACTCATCAAAAGAGCTTCCCGTGATATGGCAATGTGATGGCTTCTGTCATTTGGGTATTTATCCCTGCGCACGTGAGCGCACACGCATGCACGCACACGTGCACACACACATACACACACACACACTCAATGGTGTTGAACCTCAGCCGCTCTTCCAGGTAAGCTAGAAGACAGCGCCCACAAACAAGTGGACTCTGCAAGTATAGGAGCCCATGTTTGGGAGCGAAGCAAAGGCCATGCCTCGCCATGAAAATGGGCGTACGGCTCAGACCATCATCAAGACAGATGCAGGGCCTGCCAACTCTGAAAGTAACTTTGGGGGTCTCATAAATTCTGGGGTTCACCAATCATCACATCTGCAGTTACTGTCCTCAGATGCCTATTTTGACATGTCCCAGTGACATGCAGTGGGGACTGCTGTGTCGTCTCAGGAAGTGCTGCTGACACAGGCATCAATCAGCAGGGTCTTAGGGCTGGTGCTGAACTCTGACACAGACCATGCAAGTCCTCACCAGGCCACAGTCATAGCCACAGTCACAGCCTCCTGTCTGTGCCATGAAGGCCCTGCTTCTTTCTCTCTGGGTGATTCAGTGGTTGGGAAAACACTGGCTGGGCTCAGAAGTCAGCGTCCTGGGGAGGGAGCTGTCCAAAGTCGTCAGCCCCAAGGAGGCTGAGGGGCACCACGAAACTCCTCAGCATCAATCAGGCCGCTGGGAGACCCACACCACCTGCTCAGGCCGAGTCTTTCATGCAAGGACACGAGAAGTGACCTGTGCTGGGGCCCAATGGCACTGGGTTCAGCCCTGGCTTTGAACCCAATACAGGATTTTCTGAATGTGCACCCTCAGCTTAGCTGAGAGGCCACCGTGTGCTGCGTGCCCTACCAGCTCGCTGTGTAGTCTCTTTTTTTATACAAAAATGCAGAAAACAGAATTCATAGAGCATAGGTTTATTTCACCTTAAATAGTGCTGCATTTCTAAAAAGTTTAATTAAAAAATTTTCAAAGATACCAACGTGTTTTCTCACGGTCCCCCAAATGACCCCACAGAGTTCCTTCCACACAGCCATTTGTCATGCACGTGTCTATGGGAGAATAGAGCCCTTAGGCAACATTTGTGTTTCTCTCTCAAGAAATGTGGGGAGATAGTACCCCCAACCTTGCGTGTCCTACTTCAGCTGAATGTCCTCCCTTGATTGCAGAAAGTAGCTTGCTGGTCAGGGATCATAAGAAAGCTGGGCAGACCTGCTGATCCACAAGACCCACACCCTCTTTCCAGTCCAGGACCTGTTCTCAGGGGGGAGGTAGGGTGAGGGCTCCCCAGCGGTGAGGGGACCAGGTGGCTGGCAGGTCCGGACTGGACAAAGCTGGCATGTCTGTGGCACTGTCCTCTGAGGGGCACACAGCCAGGGAGTCACCAGGGGCCGGACTGTTGTGGCTTCAGACAATCAGGACCTGGAGTTGGACCTGCTGGCCTCGGGACAGCCCAAGGGGAGGAAGGTTGGGGCTTTGCACCAGCAAGCAGGCATGTCTGCCTATTCCAGCCTTGCAATATTTAAGAATCAGTTTTGGGTGGTAATGGCTCCTTCAGTGGACTTAGGCTGGAAATGTTTTCAGATGATCACTGTTTCAGAATTGTGGGCCTGTGTGCCCTGAGCCCTGGCTGTTGGAGAGAGAGAGAGAGAGAGAGAGAGAGAGAGAGAGAGAGAGAGAGAAGCAGGCTGGTGTGGACAGAGCACTCCGGGCATTAAGCCCTGGAGCATGCCACTCCTGCCCTCATCCACAGCTTTTCAG
>PVJH01021719.1:15105-38154 GCA_004026705.1 Nesogale talazaci
ACAGACCAGGTCTAGAGTCTCCCCGCCCCCCACCTGAAGTGAACCAAGGAATATGATCAGGAGCCATGTCACAACTGCACCTTGCTTGATTCCATGTGGCAAAACAGCAACCTACCCTCAGGTATCCATTTTGATCAGCACGTGTGTCAAGTCACAAGATTTAATAAAAAAATATTGGCTCTCTGGGTAGCAGCCCCCACTGCTGACGGAGGGGTGTACTGGCCCCACCCTTGGTACTGCCATACAAAAATATGTCTCTGCCCCCTGGAGGGCTGCTGGTCCTGAGCCTAGGACAGACCCTGGGGTTGTCTGTGTCTACCCTTTACAGTCTACTCAGCAACTTCACATCCTCTGGGGGAAGGGGTCACCCCATAAGGTACCGACCGGAGAGTCCGTCCAGAAAGGACATCACGGATGACACCATTCAATGGCTGAGACAGAGAGGAGTGAGCATGCCGTACCTCAATGCTCACTGGGCCACGCCTTGTACCCACGCTGCAGTCCAGACAGGGCATTCTGTATAGCCACCACCGCACGATAGGCAGTCGTGGCCAGAGTTCTGTGCGGCAGAAACAATGGGCCTGGCAGCTTTGCCAGGACTTTGTGCTCAAGCTTCTGCCAGTGGCCACGTGAACCAATGGTTTGGCTGTGTGTCAGGGCCTGAGCACCCTGCCTGCTGTGAAAGGACAGGACCTCCCACCCTAGGCCAGACAGCTAGGAGTGCTCCAGTCAGGCTCCACCACTCTGGCAAAGCCCAAGAACGAGGTAGAACAAAAAAACACGTCTTCTCCAAGTCTGATCTTATGCAGGGCCTCTAGCTGGGGGAAGGGCTGCTCAAACATAGGACCCAGCAAAGCCCGAGTTCTGACTCACCCGGGGGAGCGAGGGCCTCAGAGGTGGTGGCAGGTGAGCCCAAGGCCCAGGGGGCTTTCAGGTTCTGGCTGAGAACGCTGCCCGGTGAGAGTCCCTCTAGTTCATGGTTCCTGCAGAGGTGGCCACTCGTAGCCCAGTGACCACCTGGTGCTCTCCTGTTTCTGACCGTGCAGCGATGTTACAGCCCCACTTCACGTGCCTGAGTCTGGCTGTGGGTGGCGGTTTCAGAGCCCTCACAGAGCATCAGACTCACGGCTCCCATTCAGGGGCAGCAGGCACTGGCACGTCCCAGCAGACTGATTGAGCAGAGAGGGCCTCATGTTGTGTGACCTTAAGACAAGAAACTGTCAGTTTTATTTTATTTCCATTTTCCTTACACTGAAGTACTATTTATAAAATACTTTACATCTTTCTTTTATTATTTTCAAATGATAAACAAACCTCCCTAATACAAAATACTAAAAGTGCAGCAGTATAAATTAAGAGTTTGCGACCACAGTATACAAACATTACCTTCTTTATTGTACAGCTCTGATAACGTGAGATATTCACTCTCAGCCGCTTAGGACATTGTGGCCAACTGTGATATTTACCTGCCACTGGTTTCCCCAATCGTGGGGTCACGGACCACACGACACTTGTCATTTCATAGAATAACTGTCCACATAGCAGCTACGAATTTTTTTAAAAAAACGGGTCTGTTACTGACAGGTACTTGCACATGAAAAGCATGCTCTCTTTCCCAGTAAAACTTCACAATGTCGCCTGTGTGGAAGGGTTCCACTTATTTATAGTAGAACAAATCTTGCTCTGAAAAGAAGCCCCAAACAAACAAAACAAAACAAAAACAAAAACAAAAAAATCAAAACAACAAACCAAAAAACCAAACCGGGACCCCACACAGTCAAATGTCCTCTGTCGTACAAAGGCTTCCCGAACAGTTGGGGTGATTATATTGTCTGTTACCCGCATGATTTTATCTTAACATGATAAATATTACAGACGAACGTACTGGGTTCACACACGGCTCGGGGCATTAAGCCGCTTCTTAAGATTAGAGTTTCTAACAACAGAGTTCCAGCTCTAACTAGCGCGAGTAAGCCATGGGGCTGGGGTGCCTGGGCCCTGGAAGCAGCTTGGGGCGGCGGCCTGGGCGCTCAGTCTGATGTGCCTCCCCTGGGGTTTCTGTGACTCGAAACTGGTCATCGGTCCAGTTCCCAGTGACGTCAGACTCACTGGAGAAGAGCCCTGGCAGCGCTGCCCGTGACGGGGCTGTCCAGGGCGGCTCCCTGCTGGCGCGGGGCTCTGCGCCATCCTGAGCCGAGACTCCGGCATGGAGGTGTGTGTGTGTGTGTGTGTGTGCGCGTTGCACGCGCGCAGCTAGTTGATGCCAATCTCCTTGTTGTCCTCGATGAACCTGGTGAAGGGCCGGCTGGCCCCAGACTCTGAACCCGCCTTGTCCAGGCCCACGGCAGGCGGGCTGCTGCCCGTACGGGCCTTGTCCATGCCGGCACCCAGGTTGCCCAATGGGGGGAGGGCACTACCGCCGAGGCTGACGGGCAGCGGGGGGATACCACCATTCTGTATGACCGATATCTCGTTGTTCTTCATAGCCAGGCCGTTGGTGATGGCTGCAGCGTACTGGTTCCAGAAGCTGGGGTCCACATTCATGGCCCGTGCAGCCAGGTCCTTCTGGAACATCTCAGAGAATTTGAGGGCATCACCCCCTAACAGAGCCATGGGGTTTTCCACCGAGAGCCGGCGGCCTCGTCTGGCAGGGGCATTGTTCCACATGTGCGTGCCCATGTGAACCTGCGTGCGAGATGTGAGAGACCCCCATGGTGAGTGACAAGCATGGGTGGGGCTGCACCCACTGCCATCACCGTCACAGGTCATGCCCACGAGCCAGCAGGCCCCTCCTCTGCCCCCACTTTCCGGCACTTTCTCTGACCACCTCAGCCCAGGTGAGCGGCTGCGTCTCTACTACTGCATAAGAAACAACAACGCCAACAGCCACCTAACTGGAGGGCTTCTACTCGGCGACCACTCGATAGGGACTGAAAGCTTTCAAGGCACCCCAGAGGCACCGGGGTGGGGGTGGGGGCGGCACGGGGACATAGAGGGCAGCAGGATGCTCTGGAAACTGGAAGCATTCACTGGCCATGCCCTATCCCCAGCACAGACTCCAGGCTGGGCTGGTCTGGGTGTGCCCGACCTCACTGTCTGTGCTGCCGGCTGCCAGGGATAGCAGCCAGAGGAGCCTCTTGGAAGAGGCGGTTAAAGTCAGGGCGAGCCCAGACGTTCCCCCAGAGCTCGCACCTGCTCTCCTGGTGAGGGAGTGGGCGCACCCGCACAATCAGAAACATCCACTGCCTCCTGCCTGGCCATGCCCACATCACCACTTCTGTGAGCACGTCCCTCTGTGCACAGGCTAGAAGCACGTAAGGCTCTGCACGGCTGGCCTCCCCATGAGGGGCCTGCCTCCTCCCACTGGGTCCGAGCGCCCTCTTACCTTGAGGTTGCCCTTGGTGGTGAAGGCGCGGCCGCAGATGGTGCAGCCGAAGGGCTTCTCGCCAGTGTGCGTGCGCTCATGGATCTGCAGTGCACTAGCTGACGAGAAGGTCTTCCCGCAGGACTGGCAGTTGTGCTGCTTGGGGGTTCGGCGCGGCGGGGGGGCCAACAGCGGGGTGACACCAGGACTCAGCCCTGTCTGTGGCCCCGCAGGGACTTGGACTCCGGCCGGGAGCGGGGCCCCCTCGCCCAGCGCCATGGCCTTGCCGTGGCCGTTGACATCCATCCTGATGACGGCTGCGGGCGCGGTGTTGCTGACCAGGCTAGGAGGAGTTTGGCAGGGACCTAGAGCAAAGTTGGGTTCAAAGAACTGAGGAGGCAGCTCCTTGAACCTGTGCGTCAGCAAGTGCTGCTTTAAATTACCCATAGTGGAGCACCCGCGGCTGCAGGCCGCGCACACAAAGGGCCGTTCCTTCGTGTGGCTCCGGTAGTGGATGGCCAGCGCACTCTTGCAAGCAAAGGGCTTGCCACAGGCACCGCACTTGGTGCGCGCACACTTACCCCGTTCTCTGGTCAGGAACAGCAGGCTAAAGGGGGGCTCCTCCTTGACCGCCGGCCGGCCTGGGGTGGCGGCGGTTAGGTCGAGGGCACCTCCGTTCTCGGCCGCCGGGGCGGGGCTGTCCGGTTTCTCCGTCTTTAGTGTGATTTCCTGGGGCTCGCCATGGTTGCTGAGGCTGGGGGACTTGGAGCGGAAGCTCTCGCCATTGCTGTGGGCTGGGGACAGCGCCTGCATGGAGGAGGAGGACTCGGACGAAGCTGGGCTGCCCACGCTCTGGCTCTCCAGGTCGCCAGCGGCAGATGAGGAGTCGTTGCTCAGCCGGTCACTCTCCCCAGACCCGTTCTCCAGGGCCTTGAGGCCGGTCAGCTGCTGGCAGCTCATGGCCGAGTCCATCATCTTCATCTGGTTCTCCAGGGCCGCGATGCTGGAGATGACCGAGGGCGGCGAGGGTGGGCAGGAGCCCGAGAAGGCCAGCAGGGGCTTGGAGGGGTCGCCCGCCGGCTCTTTAGGCTCGGGCTCCTCCTCCAGTGAGTTCTCGTCCATGTCGTCATCGTAGCTGCTCAGGGCGTCGGCACTCTTCTCGTCAAAGGGGAGTTCGGCGTCCATGGCCTCCTGGAAGCCCTCGGGCAGGGGCGTGTTGGGGATGTGGCCGCCCATGTGCATGCGGATGTGCTGCTGCAGGACAACGGCATTGGTGAACTTCTTCTGGCAGATGGGGCAGGAGTGCTGCACGCGCAGTGGGGGCTTGGCGCGGTGCACGCCGAAGTGTGTCTTCAGGTTGCCCTTGGTGGTGAAGGCGCGGCCGCAGATCTTGCACTTGAAGGGCCGCTCGCCGGTGTGCGTGCGGTAATGCATCTTCAGGGCGCTCTGGCAGCTCAGCACTCGGTGGCAGATGACACACTGGTTTGGGTCCGTCATCTTCTTGTCGATGTTCTCCACCAGTTGCTGCAACTTCGAGGTCTCTGACGTTTGCATAGAGTCGAGCAGTCCCCCAAATGGGAACTTGGCCTTGAATTGGTCCGACACGGCTGGGAGCACTGGGGTGGCCAGGCCGGAGGAGGGCACGCTACTGTCAGCGGCCATGGTAGCCCCAGGCACGGGAGCAGTGGCCTGCCCACCGGTGGGGGTGTCACCGGGCCTGGCGCTGGCGAGGGGCAGGCCGGGGGGTTCGGTTTTGGTCAGGGAGGGCGTGCTGAGGACCGGCTGTGGAGACTCGGTGGCTGCCCGGCCGCCAGACTCGGAGTTGTTGAGGCCAGGTGACAGGGAGGTGCACTCACTGGAGGCAGGAGAGGGCCTCTGGGGGGAGCGGCTCATGGGCGTGAGGCTAGGCGAGTCAGGGAAGCCGGGCAGCGTGGGTGGGAGCTGCAGTCCTAGGGACGTGGGCACCGTAGGCAGCACGGGCTTGCTGTCTAGCCAGGTGGTCACCGGCTTCTCGGGTGGCAGGGACATCCCGTAGGGGATGCCAGAGCAGGTGGGCACATTGTCGAGGTATTCCGGCACGGGGTAGGGGTTCATCTGGATGTGGGGGTACTTCTCCTTGTGCCTCTGGAAGTGGACCTTCAGGTTGCCCTTGGTGGAGAAGCGGTTGCCACAGATGTTACACTTGAAGGGCCGCTCACCAGTGTGGGAGCGCAGGTGGATCTGCAGGGCGCTGTCACTGCCGAAGACCTTGGCACAGAACCTGCACTTGTGCTTGAAGAAGGGGTCCTCAGAGCTGGCCTTGGGCTCAAACACGGACACGTTGGGGGGCTTGCCCTTGCGGTGCTTCATGAGAGCAGAGAGGGGGTCCAGCGCATTGGCTGTGGCTGCGATGCTGACCAGTGGGTTCGGGAAGATGACACTGCTGGAAGAGGTCTGAGGTAGCAGTGGGCTTGGCAGACTGGACACGGAGGTCAGCAGCGTCCCGGCTCCCAGGGTGGGCGGCGGGGGTGCGCTCTGAGGGCGGGAGGAGCTGCTGCTGGTGGATGTGGATGGAGGGCTCACAGAGGTGGGGACCGTGCTGGATGATGTGGGGACACTGGGCTCCGCGGAACCCGAGGGGCCACAGCTGGGGGCTCCAGGAGTGCTGGTCCCAGACACGGGCTGCGAGAGGAGCGGAGGTCCCTCGAAGGTGGCCGGTGGGGCATTGGGGGCAGGACCGGTCGTTGTGGCAGGGGAGACCCCAGCCGAGAGCTGGAGGGCAGGGTGGGCGGCAAAGCCTTGGAGCTGGCTGGCAGCGGGGCCCGGTGTGCTGGGGACAGTAGTGGAGGGGTTCAGGGAGGCCCGTGACGGCGATGGGCGGCTCATGAGGGCCACCTGGCTGCGGATCTGCTCAATGAGCTGCAACTGGTGAATCTGCTGCTGCTGCAGCGCCACCAGCTGCTCCAGGATCATGGGGATCGCCACGGTGGGGACGCCGCCCCCTGGGCCCGTGGCCCCTGCCGCCCGTGCGCCCTGGGAGAACTGGGCCACGGCCACCTTGGTGCTCAGCAGTGCCTCAAGGGTCACGTTGGTGCTGGGCATGCTGTAGCTGGCCGGGGCCACGGGCTCTGGACCCGGAGCCAGCGGGGGCTTGGGGGCGGCAGTGGGGCTCGGGCCCGGGTACGCCACGTCTCCTGGGCCCTCCACGTCCATGGGCTCCTCCTCTTTGTCCGGGGCCTTCAGCTCAGCGGCCTCGCTGGGCTCGGGCGGAGCGGCTTCCTCAGCGGCCTCGCTCTCTGCCGGCTCGCTGGGAGAGCTGGCGGGAGAAGGTTCTGGAAAGGCTTCGGCAGGCGGGGGAGGCTCATCGTCATGCACGATCAGCACCAGCGGGTTCTTGGTGCAGTTCTTCTTGTGCGCCAGGAAGTCGGTCCACTTGAAAAACTCGCCGCAGCACCGGTCACACACATTGGTCTCCTCGCCGCCACTACGGCTCTCATCCCCGCTGTCCTCGTCATCCGCGCCTTCCCCAGGGATGGCTGGAAAACCGAAAGATTGCATCAGCCGCTGCCTGCTGAACAACCCCCCCCCCCCGAATTCTGCACGTCAGTAAAATCAATGCTTTTTATTTTGTACAAATTACCCCACTTCGGCCATCGTGACGTGAACGTGTGTATTCCATGCCTCTTTCTAGCTAGCTAATCATTTTCTTAGCACCATCCATCAAATTATGAGGCCCTATCAATTGTGGATACCGCTTCTTAATGAAATTCCATAGAAGGCATTGATTTCCAATATCGCCGTGCAATCGCGCTAGCTCTCTGTCGTGTACAAAGCCAGCCTTCGACGGCTCATTAGGCCTCCCTTCCCCGCCGGCTTCCTCACTTCCAGCGAAATGAGGGTGGCCTTTGCCAGCTCACTTAGCATTGTGAAACCTTCCGGAACCTTTCAGACCCCAACTCTGGTGTGCTGCAAACCACCTGTCCGAAGGTCCGGTTACCGTGTCCCTGCCCCTCTCAGCTCTACACACAGTCTTACTGCCCCCCCCCCCCCCCCCAACCAGGAATGGCTGTGAAATGCAACAAAGAAAACAGAAGCACGGCTCCTATCTCCACTCAGAAACCACCTCTGGACCAGCTGGCCGGGCTGACTCCCGTGGCGTGTCAGGTCAAGCCCCATCCTTCTCCCTCTGCCAGGTCGACGGTGACAGCTCATATCCACACAGCCCGGCCAGGGCCGAGCGCACCAGGCACAGGCTATGTGGCTGTCAGATACCATATTTCTGGGCAAAATGAGCTAAAATTACATGTTATTGGTATTAGCCCATAGAGTTCAGCATTTTGTTAACAAACTAGAAATTATATATTTAAAGTTCATTTATGGTGACATGTTTAACATGAGAATGTTGTAGTGAGACACACTTTCAGTACCTATTTTCATCCGTTCCCATAGAAAGACTTAGCAAATTATATGCTTGTGCCGTAGCAGAAAACCCACTAATTGGTTACACATGTTTAATTACTAGTGCAAGCACTCACTTCCTCTGATGCCCGTTACCCTCTTGTGCCGAACGAACCACAGCCATGTTTAATGGAGGGTTCTAATTCACACCTGATCAAATAACTTGCCGCTGCTGCGCGGCTGCTGCTGCACAGGAACCGCCGCTCCACGTGCGGGCCAAGCGTGCAGCTCCCTCTCGGGGCAGCCTAGACCCGCCGGCTGGGAGCTGCTCTCTGTCGGCGTGCGGACAATCAGACTTGCGAGGGACCCGCGGGCCGGCCGGCTCTTTGTTGGCCGGGGCCCGGGCGCGGGAGAGACGCGGGCACCTCCAGGTCTTTGCAGCTGTGGTCTCGGCAAAGGGACTTGCGGGGAAGGCGCTGGGGACAGGGCTGCGTAGCTCAGTGCTCAGCCCACCAGAGCAGTCGGATTACAAAACAAACAAGCACGCACCGCAGCGCCTCTTCGGGAAGAGAGAATGGAAATATTTTTGAGGTCAGCCTGCTGCCTTCCGCGAGACCATTAGCGGCAGGCAACATGTTCAAGTCTTTAAAAATTATTAGCAGTATTCAATTGGCATTTTCCTAACAGGCTGGAGCGTGGGAGAGGGAACGTAGTTGGAGAGGCAGGTCTGGGAGACCCAGGAGACTTTTAAACGTCATTCCGAGCCTGACCGCCCTGGGTGCAAAGCCGCAGCTGATTCAGACCGGACAGATGCACGCCCCACCCTCTAACTTTGCTTAACATATGCACAATCTCATCTAAACCTGCCAAGGTTCTGAACAGGAAGACAACAGAGTAAAAGCCTGACCTCCTCAGGGAGAGACTTTCTTCCCTATGGAGAGATATGGGCCAGTGCAGTCAAGCCTTTTAATAACACAACACACGAGTCTCTACTTCCCGGTTTCTCTAGAATGACAGTGCGCTGCTCATCCCTGTATTCCAAAACGCATCAAAGAAGCCACTTACAAAAATAAGTGGAGCCGCTTTGGTGTGCGTCACCATCGTCACCCACACAGAAATGGCGGTGCTAGTCACTCATAAAAAAACGGTATTTCAAGGGGGGTTTCCGAATCTTTTAAAACTGTGGCCAAAGAGGCTTATATGTAATCTTCATAAATAGATTTTCTTTTTTACTTCAAGTAGGTTTTGAAGAGGAAGGTCCTCAAAAGAAACAAAAGCTTGCTACTGTATTGAAATACTTTCTACCTTAACTCTTCAGAGGAGATTAAAAAAAAAAGAACTATGGTGTACGGAAACACTTTGATGGCTCTATAAACCTAAATCCTACAAAATGAAACCTTTCACATCAATCGTATTCAAAGAATACTTTTCCCTCATATGAAACCTGTGCCAAAGGACAGTGCGTTCTGGAGGAGAGCCTGAGCACGGGTTGAAATCCACTGCAGGCGGGTTGAAGTCCACTGCAGGCCCCGCATCTTCCGGCCAGCCCCTCGCCTTTGTAACAAACGGTGTGGGGGAGTAGGAGCGGGGAGGCTGGGCTCCTTTTACACTCAGACTTTCTGGAAGGCCTTTCTGTGCCTCAGCAAAAGACCTAACTATCCGTCTACAAGCTTTCTAGGTGTTAAGGATTTTCAGGGTTCACGTCCAGTCCCCCTGGAGGTTGGGACAGCTCCCACTGCCAATTTCCTTTTTCCCATTGGTTGGTTTTCAAAATTGCAACTAATTGTCTTTTGACAGAAGAAACCGTGCTTGTAATATTTAAACACTTTGTGCCAAGTAGCAGAATTTGGTTTCTTCCTGGCAACTGTGAATAACAGTCACCTAGATATAATGAGGACAGCTTCCTCAGTCAGAACTTCTACTCCCATTGGACGGTGCCCTGACCCTCACGCAGCCTGCCAACACTTCACGATTGCTCCCAGCCCACACAAGACAGACAGCCCTTGGATTTCAGAAACCAAGCCTCACAATACATTCTCGTTTTGACTCAAACGTCTTTGAAACAGCAGGGGAAGACCAATTCTTCAGCTCAGACTTATTTGGGGGACATTATCTGGGGTCACCACCTGCAAATCCTGGGTTGGGACTAGCAGGAAATGCCCAGAGCATGCTCATCTGCATGGTTGTTCTCAGGGTGTCCAGGCTGTCCCCCCCCACACTGGGGTTTCACTACTACAAAATGCGGACGTCAACTCCTCCAAGTCTCCAAGGGGAAGCGAAGGCTCCCTAAGACAACCTCCAACACAATAAGCATAAGCATGCATAGCAGCCAGGCGCCCCCCCCCCAAAAAATCTCCCTCTCCTTGGCCTGGAGTGGGGAGCTGAGAGTTGCCCCTACCAGACCTAAGGAAGACGTTATTAAATGACGAGAATGTCCACTTCAGCTGATGGGCTCGGGAGGAAATAATCAGAGCACCCCTTTTGTATGTGCATGTGTGTAAGCAAGAGAACGATTCTTAGCACGACTTCACAGCAGGATGTGCCATTACTGAAGGGCAAGAACCTGACAGCCTCCCAGCAGCCTCAGCGGCTCTGCCCCTCACACCTCCAAAATGCACCATGGCCCGGGTGTTTACACTCAGGCGTACACTAGAAGTATTATTTTAATGCTGTTTATACGAAAATCTGACAGCAGCCCCCCAGTTTA
The DNA here is from genome assembly GCA_004026705.1 of Nesogale talazaci. NCBI lineage: Eukaryota > Metazoa > Chordata > Mammalia > Afrosoricida > Tenrecidae > Nesogale > Nesogale talazaci. Next base: position 25,554 of record PVJH01021719.1, read on the forward strand.
TCACATACTTTCTAAAGCCCTTTAATCCGCCACAGTGTAGAGCCAATGTTATGTCCGGTTCAAGTGTATTTAATTGTCTTTTAATTGCCCCCACACTTTAAGCTGGGCTTTTATGTTCTACAAGTAGGTACCACCACACCGGTCCGGTCAGCTGGCTTAAATGCATTTTGTTTTTGTTTTTTAATTTCCACTGAAGTCCCCATCAAGAGACATCCTTGCAAGAAGTGTGAGGCAGTTCTACCAGCAATGTTGTGGCTTTCTCTCTCTCCTTATGGGGAATTAAACACAAGCCTGATAAACATTAACATTAATGTCAAACTCACTTGTTTTTGCACACCGACTGCTCATCAAAGAAGAGATTGGAAACTATAAATGGCCCCGAGATTAATCATCAATAGATAGTACATGAGGGTTATATTAGAATGAGAGAAGGAAAATGCCAGCTAGCTCTCCGCGCCACAGAACTTCCAGTACAGCCTGGCCCTTTCAGAAGCCCTGCATGCTTGCGTCCCGGTGTCTTGAAACATATCTTGTGTTTGTTGGGAGCGAGTGGACTTGGCAAAGGCTGCGCTGGGGCCCTGGGCTCCGCCGTGCCTGTGCTTGGGAGCTTGGCCTGAGCAGTGGGAGTCGGGGAGAAGGGAGCTGGGCATAGAGGTTCTGTCATCTCACAGAGACAATGATCTGCAGTTGGCAGGCGTAACTGCCATTTGTGCTGCGCATTCTCCTGGTCTCCTGCCGTCTCCCTGTCCAAATGCGTTCTTGCCCAAGTTCTGGCCATGGCCGCGTCCGACCACAGCGACCTTCCCACACAGCCCCAACTGCAGAGGGCAGCCCCCACGACAAGTGCTCTGAGAACACGTGGTGTCTCTCTCACTCTCAAGATGCACACAGGTGCTCCCAGGTCCCTGGCCAGCTCCCCTCCCAGAGAACAAGCAGAACCCCTGCAAGGCGTCCTCAGCATCAGGGTTGCTGCAGGCCCTTGGGAAGGTACTTCGGGTCCTGTCTAGGCAGGGCTGGCTCACGGGGCGGCAGGCAGACAGGACACTGCTGGATCCTGCAGTTTGTTCAAATGGAATCTTACGGTGGAATTATTTGTCCGGTGGTCTGCAGTCACACTTTCTGGGTATCTCTGGATGGATCGTGAGGTGGACCCTGTGCCTCCACCTCGGCCTTTGAAAAGCCCTAGTGACTAGCAAGCACAGAGAGACAGCCTTCATAGACACGGGGATTTGAGACAGTTGTTTTTGCAAAATTGGAATGTCAAATTACAGTTCTTAGGAAGGCTCACTGTCTTCACGACACAGACTTTCAAAGACTCAGTGAGCCACCACTCACCAACGCTCAGTGAATCAGGAACCTGACCGGGGCCTCTGTTCACCCCCTGCCCCCGCCTCCCTGCCCCCCACCCCCATCTGCCTGAGACACCAGTCCCCGCCCTGCAAATAGCTGAAACTGTCCCCTGCAAATAGCTGAAACTGTCGCCATAGACTGCAAAGGGCTCGGTGCAGGGACTGGACTCTGGGCTCCTCTAACTGGGGCTGCCAGAGGCCTGGTGGGTCTCCGTGCAGTGCTTTTCTCTGGGGCTTCACCACTCCTGAAAAATCTAGCGGGGGTGGGGGGGGGTGGAGTGGGGAGGGGAGGCGCAAGTTTTCTTACATTGTTAGGAGACACTTATTTTCTTGCAAATTAATTCTTTTTAACTCCTTATGATAGCACTGAATCCCATAAAGAAAGATGAATTATCGCATACTGGGCCCAAGCTGTGAAACAGGGGGAGACAAATAGAGACCCCCACTGTGTTTAACAATGTAGAAGAAATTCCAGCCGCCTGAGCAGGGCTGGGTCCCCTCGCAGCCTCCAGTCTGCTATCATGGCACAGGACAGACGAGGGCGCTCTTGCTATGTGAGCGAGCATGACCTGGCACCCTCGGAGCCTGTCAATGGCCCAAATCTCAAATGTGTTAAGTAACAACCACCTGTGGCAATAGCCGCCACTGTCTCTGCACAGCGCCTGCAGCACCACATTGGGGTGGTGCAGGGCTGGGGGGAGGGGGGGGGGACCCTTCCACACGTACGCAGTTCTGCGGTGGCCACAGGCACAATGTTTTCTAGTCACCTGCCAGGCCACAGTGCTACTTGACCTGGTTACTTAAACACACACACACACACACACACGCACGCACGCACGCACGCATGCACACCCACGCGTCCTCTGGCATGGGTGCTGGGCTCTAGTTCCCCAGGTTAGTGCCAGCCCCGTATCACCCCACCCCACATCTGGACCTGCCAGCCCTCAGTGAGTCCCAGGGAAAGAGGGCAGGTTTGCAGAGGGCTCCAGAGCCTGCCAGGTGGATGACAGGCACCATGCCACCGGGCCGAGTCCCTGGAGGGGAGCAGAGGCTGCCTCTCAGACCCCGATGCTGAGAAACAAACAGCTACACCAACCAGCTGGGAAGGACAGAACAAGCAGGAGGGCGACATACCACAATGCTCCTGAAACCGACTGACCGACAGGCCTGTGCTGGGGAGGGGAGAGAAGGGAGGAGCGGCACTCAACTATCTCCATGTGCCCCCAACCCCCACCTCCCCATGAGGTGACAGTGCATCATTGTTGTGGGTCTGGAAGCAGTGGCCGGGTACCAGAGCCAGGTCAACCTTCCTTAGCGGAAATCCAGAGGCTAGGCCCTGTCTACTGGTGACCATGGCCGAGTGCCCTGGAACCTGCAGGGTTAATGAAACAGCCACATGCAAGAAAGCCTCTCCCTCCTCACACCCATAAACAAGTTTGCTGAACAAGACACACACATAGGGGCTCGGGGGCTCGGCTCCCACTCGCGCTCAGTGTTATGCCTAACAGGACCCATAAGCCATGCCGCCAAGGTCAACAGCTCCGTCCGGTGCACTAATTGTATTATGAGCTTGATATGCAGTGGCCACCCTGGCAGGGCAAAGCAGACAAAGGTTAAGTCAGCTGGGCTAGACAGAGCCTCCCAAGGGCCCACCTTCAGGGAGGGTCCAGACCACTGTGCCCGGGCCCCACACAGAGCAGCCTTCCGGCACAAGGCTTCAGGAATTGGCCAGGACTAGGCAAGACCAGCCCACCCAGGACAAGAGGAAGCCACAGGGTTGGGCTCAGGGGGGCCTCTTACATGGCACACTTCTGCAGGCTCATTTACAGCAAGCAAACCAGTCTTCACCTGGAATGCAGACGCAGAGTGGGTTGGCAGGGCACAATGCCATCAGTATTGGGGCTTGTCTGTAAAGCGACGTGGTGTGTGTGTCTCTGAGAATTGAAGGTGAGTGGGCTGCCTTCAAGTATGTTTGCTGGCACTTCCAGAGAGATAAAGTACAGGGCTTTAAAAGCACAAGAGTATTTAAGGTGCTATTCAAACATTCTGTGTGTCTTCCTTGGTTCTATGTATGTTGGGTCCCGTGTAGAAAAGTCCAGCATTCATTACACACCTGTCCCTGCACTCATAGAAGGAGCTCCAGTCCTGACAGCTGGCCCAAGGGATGTTTGTCTCATTCAAGACACTCAAGAAGCCTGCTTGGTATAAGAGCAACAGTACACACAGCAACCACCACCAGAAAACCAAAACCGAACCAAACCTCCACGCCACCCTGGCTGTTACAAGAGGGCTCAAAGGGGCAGAAGCTCATGTTCCAAGAGGCAGATGCTGGAATGCTGGGCCCCAGCCTTGGAGGGGCTCACAGAACACCAATGTTGGCTGCACCACCGCCCAATCCCCCCACACAAGCCACTGTCCCCACGGTACCTTGAGAGCACGGCAAAGCTTCTTAGGGATTCAGCTGAAACGAAACCTGACCCACTTCTGCCCACGTTTCCAGCATCTTGTATAGGATGGGCGATCAGCTCGCTAAGTAATTCCTGCGGTCTCCCTGCCTCTGCTTCCCTCCTCCTGCAAAGGCGAGAGGTCTACGGGTGTGCAAGTTTCCCATGTGCCGCAGACCCCGCCTCCGCTGCACAGGGGGACCATCACGGTAGGCATTTTTCAGTAGTCAAAGTTCTGTCAAGGCGACTTTTAAAAGAAATGCTTGCAAATTCTTCTTTCTCCTTTCCTGTCCCCGCCCCCCTCCCTCAACTTAGTACTTTTTACCGTTAACGCTCCAGAAGGGACGGGAGGCAGTCTGGAGGGCTTTGGGGCTCCCCTTGACCTGCCTGGGCTCCCCTGAGCTGTATGCAGGGGGCACCTGAGCAAGCCATTCTCATGTCATGGAGGGAAGACAGGACTCCTCTCCCTGATTTACACGCAGCCTCTGCACATACGGCCACCCGCCCTCTCCCTGGGGTCAGACCATCCGAGGGGGGTGTTTGAGATAGCCACCGACTGGGGGTGGAAATAAATACAGGCTTTGAAACAATTAGTGCTCACAATGGCACACCGTCATCCAAGGTGGTGGCAAATTGCTTCTTGCTCTTCCCCGGATGCTCGCTCTCACTGCTGGCTCACTCCTCGCCAGGCTGCTCAGGAGGAGGGAACGAAGGATGAGGGCTGAGCAGTCCACTTGAAATTGCATCGAATTTTTCTTGAAACCAAAGTACGCAACCGGCTCAAAGGAAAGGGTAGAATTCCTTAACTGCCCCCGCCCCCTTAACTGGCCCCCAGGCGGCCTCATCCCCACTTGGATTAGTCCGAAAGGGTCTGTCTGCAAGGTAAGTCATGTAGCCTGGCTGGTGCTGCTGGGAGTGTCAGTCTGCATAAGCATGAAAATATATTTCTCCTGCAGGTTCCCAGCACAGCTCTCCGCCGCCTGACCGCCAACAAGCCGGACTGTTCTCAGAGACCACGGCGTTCACCATGCAGAGGAGAGCCGTGTGTGGCCATCTCTCCACCGCTTCCCTACAAACCAAAGTACAAATCACAAATCTCCATGTGGATGATACTCTCCCCCCGCCCCCCCCCGCCCCCCACTAGAGAAATCCTGTCCATGAGATCTTTTCTCCTTCATGGGAGCAACAGCCTTCAATTTCCCGGCTGCATCTGGCCGGACCCAGTGTTTTAATTAACGTGTCACGGTCCGCAGTGAGAGAGACAAAGGGGTTATTTACTTCGGTCTCCAACACCTACTGTTAAACTAAGTTTGTTCTCTCCAGCGTCGGCAGTTACACACACTCCTGTCCCCTTCCTCGACCCTGAACACAATGACCATGTGGAGGCCACCCGAAGCCAGCCAGAACAAGCGAGGGTTCGCAGCGAGGGGTTGTTTAAGATATTTTGGACTTAGTTCAGGTAAGACCGAGGCCAGTAAGACCCGCAAACAGCTCATCAGTGTTTGTGGCAGAGGAGCATTATGCTTCAAGAACAATAATTGCGTGCAAAAGAACTATTTTTAATAGTTTGCCAAAAGTATCCTTAAGGCAAGCCTGGAAACAAACCACTTGCTGGAGATTCTGCACCCTCCCCCATGCCCCCAGCCCCCAGCCCCTCACCCCAAGATGAGCTATTTTTGTCCTGTTGCAAAATATGCTCAGGAACTGTGGCAATGTCTTGGTAGAAAGTCTGTGAAAACCACCGGCTCCACAGGAACTTCTACCCTGTCGGTAGAAAAATCTACATAGGGTTCGCCTTTTACAAGAGACAGAGAAGGGCGGGCTCGGAGGGGAATTCGAATGGGACTGTTTACTCCATCGAGGGCTTCCATAGTCCTCGACTCGTTTACAGGACCACATTCTCCAAGATCCCGCTTCTAATGTGAAATGAAAAATGATTGCCAGTGCCTGGGCTTGTTAATTGTTAGATACAAGAGGCTTTACTCTATTAATTAAAATATGCTTTAATACAAGCAGACATTGCACATTTTGATAACGACCTTACAAAGCTGAGAAGTATTTACATTGTTGCATTTGGGGGCTGCTGTGAAAGCCGATTTTAAGCTATTCAGGAGCCACAATAATAAAGCTTTAAAATTCCTCACTGGGATGCAATGTCCTTCTTTTGAAGGAAAGACTGTCTTTCTCATTGGGCAGAAATAAATCCATTCATTTGATCATGTAGTCATTGAGAGCAATACAAAACAGACCAAGTGTGAGGAATTCTATGTGATGAAGTAAACAAAACAAAAAAAAATCCATTTCCATGACAAAAAGCTTCTTTGTCCTTAATCTCCGGACCATATGCAAGCGTTTCTTTTTAACATATCTCTGCTCCAGTCTTGGGTGACTTGGCTACCCAGAAGAGGCTTCCTCAGTGCCAGGGCCACAGAAAGACCCCAACTACTCTAATAATTTCATTTAATTCTCGAATGCCCCCCAGGCCGCCTTCGTGCCCATGCAGTTCCCCTACCTGCTTTGTCAAACTTTTCCACCAGCGCTGCCAACTCGGAAACACGGCCCCCCCCCCACCCCGCCCTAATTCTTGCAACCCCACGTTGAGAGTAAAACACAAACCACCACCAGCTACTGCTAAGGGGTTCACAATGGTCGAAGGGAAAAAAGTTGGCTACATTATGCGATGTCCGGCTCGGTGCCCGCTGACTCGGGGTCCCCACCACGCGGGTTTCCGGTGCTCCTCGCGACCCTCGCGGTCGGCTGAGATGTTTGGCCAGAGGAGTCGACGCAGGGGCCTAAGCAGGACCGGTCTGCAGCACGGCCACAGGAAGTCGGCCGGCTAGTCCCTAACTTTCCGGGGCCCGCCGCCTGCCCGCACTTCCTAACACTCCAATTTGGGGGGCGAGTCCAGGACGGCGTGCCTACCGTCGCTGCTTGTCTGGAGGGGCTCCAGTTCTGTGGCATCCAAAGTCCAAAAGACGCAGGGCAATGTGGAAACCGCCCGCCATCCCGAAACCCAGGGAGGTCGCCGCACCACCGGCGACCCCACACCCCTTTCCCCCAGCAAGCAATTCCAACGTGTCTGCCCTGGAAGCCGCGGCCCAGGGGTGTCCGGCGGCCCCGGGGGAAGCGGCTTGTCAAGCAGTGGGACAGCGCCCGGGTCGCGGCGCTCAGTTCGGCCGGGCGATGGCCCAGAGGCACCGGGAGGCAGACCTGGGGTCACAGAGTGGCGCGGGGGTCAGGGCCATCATCCGTGGGGCCAGCAACGGGCACGGAGCGACCCCGAGGCCAGGCCGCCCGGCTCTGGGGTGGCCCCGTGGCCCAGCCCAACCCGCAGCGAGCGGGGGGTGGGTCAGCGCGGGCCCCGGGCACCCGCCCGACCGCGCGCTCCCCGCGGGGCGAAGTTTACTTCGCGCGAAACTCGGCGAACGGGCCCGCGCTCCGAAGCCGGCAGAGGGCGGCCGGGCCCCTGTCCCCCGGCGTCCCTCACCGTGCTCCGAGGCCACGTCCGGCGGCGGCAACTCCTCGTCCGAGCGGAGGTGCTGGGGCTTCGCCTGCTTGCGCCGCGACATGCTGCTAGGTGCGGGCGGCCGGGGCGCGCGTTGCGGGCATGGGCGCCGCGGCCGGCGGGGGCGGCTCTGCTGGCGCGGATGTCGCGCCGGGGCGGCCGGGCGGCGGCGGGCGGGCGGGCGCGGGGCGGCGGCGCGGGCCGCGCATGGGGCCGCGCAATTAGGCTGGTGAATAATGCATGGCCATTAGCACAGGGCGCGCGCCGATTGGCCGGGCTCCAGCCGACTCCGCTGCCTATGCAAATGAGGGTGGCGCGCGGCAATTAGCGGCGCTGGGCGCGGGGCGATCGGGGCGCGCGGTCGGCCAGGCCGAGGCGGGCTCCCGGTGGCGGTGGCGGCGTGGCGGCGGCGGCGGCGACGGCGACGCTGGTGGCGCGCTCCGGGGCGCGGGTTGCCGGGGCGCGCGTCACATCGCGGGCTCTGGGGCGCGGGCCCGGCCGCCCAAGTTGCTGCTCCAGCGGCCTGGCGGCGGCGACAACGGCGACGACAGAAAGTTTGCTCCGTGCTCCTGCGCGTGGGCGCCGCGCTCCGGCCCCTTTATAGCCGCGGCGCCCCCGCTCCCTCTCCCTCGCACTGTCGCGCGCGCTCCTCTGTCGCGCTCTCTCCTCCCCCTGCGCTGACTCGGGCCCCTCCCGGGGTGGGAGCCCGGGCCGCAGCCCTCCGCCTCCTTTGTCTGCCGCCTGCCGCCGCCCGGGGCCCGAGGGCGCAGCGCCCGTCCTCCCGGGCTGCTCTCGGGAGCCGGCGGTTGGAGACGCGGGCGGCGGCGGCGGGCACCCCGGGCGGCGGCTCCTCCCCCGGCGCCCGCCCCGCCCGCCCGGCCCCGCGCCGCCGCCCCTCACCGGCAGGGGGAGGCGCGCAGGACGGCCCGCGCGTCCCCGCCCGCCGGGCCTGTTGTGGCCGAGCCGCGGGCCGCCAAGTTCTGCGAGCGGAGAGGTACGAGCTGGCCCCGGCCGCCCAGCGGGGCCTGCGGACTGGTGCGGGACAGCGACGCGGCGACCCGACCCTCTTGCGCGCCTGGCATGGGCGCGCCCTCCATGCGCGCGCATCGGCACGCGCCCCCCCCCTCCCCCTGGCGCCCCGGCTGCCGGCCTGGTGTGACCGCCGACAACCGGGCCACCGCCGCCTCGGTCTGTGTCCCCTTCTTGGGTTTTGTCTGACCAAGTTTCGCTGCGCGCTGCTCAGCCTACCCTCGCTTGCCCTCGGCGGGAGGCTATGGTCAGACCTGGCCAGCGGGCGGTGACAGTGCGCTCCCTGCGGGGTCTGGGGCCTGCCAGAGCGCTCTGGGCCCCGGTCCCCGCCCCCCACTCCCAGAGGACTTATCCGGCGCCACTTAGGGGTTCTAGAATCTTCCCGCTGCCCACCCTGCATTCTTCCGCCTGTAATGTAAGTTTCTGTAAGCAACAGCTCCTGGCTTGCTCCCCGTATCGTGAAACGCGCGGAAGAAGGACGCCGCCGGCCCGAGTGGCCTCCAAGGACCCCACCGGCCCTTGTAAAAAAACAAACAAAAAACTAGACAACAATTAACCCTAAGGTTTGTTTTTTGTTCACTTTCCATTTATTTATTGCTTGCTCTCTCCTTTTAAAAATTATTTTTCTTCTTTTTTTTTGGGGGGGGGGGCTGCTGGCGTGTTCGACGTTTTCCTTTGAAAAGATGAAAAGGCAAATAAAAGACGTTGAAAATCTAAACTGCTTCTTTTTGCCGAACATTGAGGGCGCTTTCTCTTGGGGAAGTCTTTGCGCTCCGCCTGTGCGCTTTGGACTGAGGCTAGTGCTGCTGGAGCCTGGGCCCCGATGCGGCTCAGCCAAGATTGCCGCAGTCTTTGCTGGGAACGGGGCAGGAAGTTTTCCGAGGAAAGCGGGCAAAGAGGAAGAAGTGGGAGGAGAGAAAGGAGAGAGAGAGAGAGAGTGTGTGTGTGTGTGTGTGTGTGTGCGCGCGCGCGCGTGTATGTGGTGGGCGGACGACAGCCGTGGACAGGGAAATGCTTTGCCGGATATATGGTGTGGTACCGGCAGAGTTTGGGGAAGTTGCAAAAGCCGCCGTGGGAAGACACGCCGGCGATTATGTTCCAGAAGAAAAAATGCAAAATGGACATCAGTGTGGCGACCTCTATTCAGAGGTGCATTGTCTGTTTTGACATGGTTAATACTCACCTCTTTTCTTTCTCTTTCCTTTTTCTTTTCCACCAATACCTTTTGGAGAGGAGACACAAACACAGGCTCCAGCCGCGATCCAGAGACCAAGCACGACCTTCTCTACCTCTGGGCCCCCATCACAAATGCTGGTTTTTTGGGCGAGTCCACTCCACTTATGGCTTTTGGTCCCCCTCGCATTTCCCTTTCCTTCAGTGCCTGCTGGCCGCTGGACCCCTAGAGCCATCAGTTGATGGCAGTTTGATTTCCGGGACCTTTCTCTGTGTTTCCTAAGAAGTGTGATTGTGGGGAAAGTTATTTAAATCACTTTCTCAAAGGTGAAACCCAGATGCTGGCCCAACCCCTGGAGAAGCAGGCTTTAAGTCCTGCACCGGCTGCCTGATCAGGTCCGGGTGGAGTTCGCAGTGTGGATGTGTGAATGCCCGAGCAATGCGTGATGAGGGCCACAGCCCTGATGTTAGTGGGGCTCAGGCTTGAGCGGACCGAGTCCACGCTGGCCTGAGCGCCCGCTGCGCTAAAGAAACAACACAAACTCCCGCCCCCTCCCCCCCAACTCCTGAAGCTACTCCCGCTGCGCTCTCCCTGCTAATCGACTGGGGTAAACAAGATCGATAATAATAAATAAATCAGTAAATGTCCAAAGTAAAAGGCGCGATACTCCCGGAGTATCGCCCTCCCTCCCAGCGCCCTCCCTCCCGCCGTTCCTTCCTTTCGGAGCGGAAACTTCGCTCGGGACAAGTTTCGTGGAAACCTGCCCGTCTGAAGTTTAGCGCGCTGTTAGACTGATGGCGAAGCGAAACTTGTCAGTGGATTATTTTCTCAGCTGAGCGATTGCCCGGGCCGTACCCACGTCTGAGCCTAGGTTCAATGGGGCGCTCACTGGTGCAACGAAGAAGGGGGGACGTTCACAGGGCGCCGCGCCACATTTGCCATCACGTGACCGCTGTCCATGAAAATATTGCAATACCTAAATGCGATCGCAATAACAAAGTGGCTTTTCTTCCCTGCAATTAAATCTAATTTGTTAATTGTCTTTTCTTCGTGCTATGTTTTCATTTTAAGAGGTGACACGTTATTATTTTGTCTGCTTAATAATATTATTTACAAATTAATACTGTATATTTCACATTAGTGAAGCATATAATTAGGGGTTTGATTTAATTTGTATCATTTATTCGGATAAAACAGAAAGCTTATTGCAAGATTGATTTCACAAGGGAGCTTGAAGCTCTAGTTCTGTTTTTAATGCCACATCAGTTGATTGAAGCTGCCCAGCTACAGGGCCCAACAGATGATTTTACACAGGGTGCTTTTGCCCGTGTGTTTACAGCATTCCCTCCCCGAAGCCACTTAGTACAAAAAGTATTCAAATATTGGGGCTTTAGTTTCACTTCCTTTCATTCTTTTCTTTCAAATCAAAGTTCTTTTCTTTCACTCATTGCAGCCCCTCTTATTGGTCCCTCCCCACCCCCAACTTTTGTTTTAGGTCCTTGGGGTTAAATCCAGCATGATTTTGAGTCTTTAATGCGGTGACAAGTGACCGCTAATTGGTTCTCACTTGAGCACAGATATTACCATACTAATATTATTATTGGTAAGAAGAGGTAATTGATAACACCACCTGCCACTCTGTGACAGTCATGATGATAAATGCTTCTATCAAGGGGGCTGGGTGCGCAGCCTGCTGTGGCCCAGCCCAAACCGCACGGCAAGTGCCAATTATAAAGATGTTTCTTTTCTATTCCGGGTCTTATGGGGGTGGGGTTGGGGGAGGTGGGGGAAGAAAACACGCAGCTTCAGATTACATTGATGGTGTCTTTTCTCGAAAACAGTTCCTCAGCGGTTCTCATGCAGCCTGGGGAAGATGCACGCCAATAAAAATGCAATGTCTCAAGTAGATAAATTAACCAGGGCGGTGCTGAGTGCCCACCCTCGACTCGACTCCACCTGTCTCCCCTTTTCCTTCACAGCCATTAGAATAAATATGTCTAAATATTTTCAGTGGGAATCTGGCGCACACTGCGCAGATCCTCACCCGCCCGGGTTTCCTAAGCCGCTCGCTCCCGTGTGTTAATGACCGGTCGCAGGGCTGGGCCGCCTCCGGCAGGCAGGCAGGCTCCAAAGGCGGTTGTTCCAGCGGCTTTCCCTGTAGTGCTGGGAAGAAACGCAGCCGTTCCCCCTCACACCCAGGAATGCGAAGGGCGTCCGTTCACAACCCTTTTGTTGTGATCATTGAGTTGTGCCGATCCTGCAGCACGGAGGGGGCAGGCGGGGGAGGGGTGGCTGAGAGCGCGTATGATTACATAAATGACGCTGGCAAGTTAAAACGGGGAGTCCCTGGCCTATAGGTGCGCTTAAATGATTATTATTAGCTTGTATTAATAGATGCAGGCCTCAAAAGACGAAATCAGCTATTGATAATTGCAAGAAGTATACAGCAGCTACCGTATCGATCGCGGTCCCTTATTCCCCTGGTATGGGAGAGATAAGACGACACACTCTTTAGTGCAATATAATTTCTTTTGACCTATCTGCTTGCTACAGACTTATGATGAATAGCCGGAGTGGTTAAAGTCCTTTATCACGAAAGTTACCCCTTGATATAATATTGATTCTTTATAACTAGCTCCAAACACAAAAATCAAACTGTCCGCTTGGCCATCATCATCATCAATATCGTCACAAAGGCCCCGAATAAAGATCGGCCCCGGCCTGAAAACGCGCTCTATAATCTTCTCGGCTAATCTTTATTTGCTGATGATGAAAAGGGAAGGGGGGGGGGGAGGAACCGAGCAAGAGGGACACGGAGTGGAATGTCATTTGGACAAGCACTGTATTTATACAGATACACTTGAATCGGCCCAGAACCGCCGGCCCTGCCGCGTAAACAGCTCCAAGCCCGGCCAGCACACCCTGTCTGGGCCTGTGGCCCACAGGGGTTGGTTGGAGCAGGCCGGACCTGGCTTTGGGGATAAGGACAAAAAGCTTCTCTGAGCCGGCCGCCTGATGCTGGCAACACGAGCTCGCTGGGCGTCCAGATCGATAGAACTCACTCTCCTCCTCTGGGGCTCTGAGGATGAGGCCGAGCAGG